>MU181969.1:230580-256922 GCA_016904865.1 Pissodes strobi
TCTTTCCAAGATATCGAAAAAATTGTAGACATTTTCGCGATTAAATCCCTTGCATCGTGCTATGGATGTGGACTCCGGTTGTCTGAGTGTGAGGGTAGGATGTCGTCGCATGAATCCGTAGAACCACTTCTTTCCAGCTAAACATTTTTCTTTGTTGAAAGTATGTTTTATTTGGTTCTTTTCGGCTAGTTCGAAAGCGGCTTTGCGCACGTCCTTTATTGTCACTCCAAAGAACATTTTTTCCAAATAAAGAATATGATTAGCCAGTGCGTCCTCAAGTTCTTTGGAAAACACGGTTTTTGTCCAAAGCTTTTGACATTTTTATTGGCAAATTTATTTTTGGATTCAACATGCCTTTTAAATGTCGCTTTTGGAATGTTGAATACTCGGCATGTTTCATTAAGTCCATATTTTTTCCCTCTATAAGCATTTATAGCTTTTTCATATCTTGTACACACCACTGTCCATATGTTTTTCTATCCTTTTTCTCATTGGAAGACATCCTAGAGGCAAAAAATGTTGTTAGTTTCCTAAATTAGACCAGCCATAGGTACTTTTTAATTGTGTAGAAATATTTCTTGTTTGTTTTTTTCTGTATTTAAATATAAAACAAGTGTTTTGTAAATTTCTATAATCGGGATCCTTTATTGGACCGGTCCAATTTCGAAAACCAAATGGTGGTCCACTTTAGGCAACCACCACGTGTTTTTACAAAACTACACCGTAGAGAAAAAGAAAAAAACAATATGACTAGGTAATAGGGGGAATAAATAAAGAAAAACTTACTTGATAACCAGGTAATAACAGTTTTTCCTTACGGATTGACAGTGAATCTGTATTTGCTTAGGGACGCAGTGCAATTCTTACATCAAAATCGAGAAATTAACATTTTTTGCTGCACACGCCAAGCGCTGGCCGCCAACTAGTTGAGTTCGGTATCAATCAAGGTTTCTAGGCGGGAGTAAGATGCCATGTTGCCATGTGAATTTTCGGTTTCGTAGTTTCGGAGAAAAGTATGGTGGTCCAATATATATATATATTATTTTATATAATAATAAAATATAGTGGGTTGAGTTAGAAAGTATAGATTGCTCATACGCTTGTACATGTGAAGCTTTAAATCAGGATGTTATTTGTGGAATAGTACCAGCGGTAAAAAGTAGTTCATGGAGAGAAGAGCTCAATAATATTGGTAGTCGGATACAGAGGAAGGTGAAATTGAGCTGCTAATAGGTACTGATATTATAGGAAAAATTTTAACTGGGAAACGACGTGTTTTAAATTCTGGCTAGGTTGCTATTGAAACTAAATTAGGATGGACTATGATAGGAAAAATTGTATCTCTTTATTGACCATAGCTTCGCTTTTAAGTGAAAATTCACATCTAGCTGATCTTTGGAGCGTACATATTTTGTGTATTTCGGATCCAGTGGCGGAGAATAGGAAAGAAACAGAGGAGGCAGTACAAAAACAGTTTTTAGAGACAGTTAAAAGAAATAAAGATGGCAGGTATGAAGTGAGCCTACCATGGATCAAAAATCATCCTCCGTTAAAAAATAATTTCATTTTGGCTCAAAAAAACTAGACTCGTTTATCAAAAGATTGGAGAGAGACGGATACTGAGGCTTATAATCGAATATTTAAGGAATGACTTCAAGAAGCAATTATCGAAACCGTACCTGAAAAGGAAATTTACTTGGAAAGTCTTTATTTGAGCCATCATTGTTCATCGTAGTGAAGTTAACGAGTGCTGCGACGAAAATTCGACCAGCTTTTAATGCAAAAGCAAGTTCTTCGTCACTATGTTTAAACCAATGTTTGGAAAAGGATATTAATCTTACACAACTCATTCCGTTAATCCTTATCAGATTCAGATTACGAAAATTTGGTGTAATATCAGACATTAGGAAAGCGTTTCTTCAAATCAATTTAAATATGAATGATCGAAATTTTCTAAGATTTCTTTGGTATGACCAAAGCAATTAGTTAGTTATGTATCGCCACATTTGAGTTGTGTTTGGAGTAACCCCTAGTTCTTTTTTTCTGGGTGCCATAATAGATTACCATTTGAAAAGAATGTTTCACGATTTGAATTAGTATCACAGACTGATTCAAAGTTTTTATGTGGATAATTGTGTAACCAGCTTCGATTTCGAGGAAGAAATTAAAAACTTCATTACTGAATCCACGGATAAAATGGCAAAAGCTAAATTTGATTTAAGGTTGTATGATTCTGAAGATTCTGCATTAGCCTGTGTATTAGGGCTAAAATGGACCCAAAAAGAAGATACATTGAAAATGTGCCAAAAGGTACAAAAGATCTATTCTGTCAACTGCAAACAAGATATTTGTCCAATTGATCTTGACTGTCCCTATCTATTACTTGCAAAGATTTTACTACAGAAAACCTGCTTGTTGAAGCTAGGCTGGAATACAGAAGTGCCTGAAGGTATCGCTGAACAGTTTTATAGTTGAGCTAGTGGAACTAAGAAGTTTAGGAATTCCGCGATGGTTAGCTCAAGAAGTGAATCCAATGCCAGGAGCTATAAGTTTACATTTATTTTGTGATGCTAGCCAACACGCCCATGCCGCGATAGTTTTCATGAGGATGCAAACTTCTATTGAAAATATTGCTTATGTTCAACTGATAGAAGCGAAATCTCGAGTAACTCCTGTCAAAAAGAAGTATTGTCAACCTGTAGGTCTTCACCGTGAGAAAAGGTGTTAGCAGATTTACTCTAAAGTCCATAAATACCTCACAACAATGGAATCTCGATAACCTGCCGCTCAATGATCGGCAATGCCGGATAGTTGGTGGCTACTGCAGCCGCTGCGCGCTGTGTAGAAATTCTCGAAATGGAACAAGTAAATAAGTACGTATTAAATTTCGTGCATTATTAACAGCCATCTCTCTAAATACATACATACGTACATATGCCTTAGATACATTATTCATATTATGTATCTATACCTATAAAATATAGGCAGACACCTTGCTTTTACATATATATTTAAGATCATACATCATACTCGCCGGATAATTTACCATCTCAACAATTGACAGTACCCGCTAATTATCGGGAGTTTACTGAACTTTCCGGCAACAGCGCAAATAAAACAAACGAATAGTTTGTGAATTTGCCGTACTTAATGGCTGCCTTCATCGGTAATTAATGTTATTTTGTTGCATTTTCCTGAAATCTGAACTATTTATGTAAATTTAACTGCGTGAAACTTGTTCCTAATATTTCGTTGTATATTAAGGTATACAATCTACGTGGTTATGCGTATTTTTAAATACGTATAAGATTATATGTCGGCCTTAAGGACCTGTTACTCGGTGCTTTGTGTACGGCACACTTTAAAAGTTTTTGTTCATGTTTAATTGTATGTTTTTCTCTCGTTTTCGGGTAGTTTTGTGGTAACGAATACTTATTGTAATAATGCCTCAAAAGTGTTGCATCCCTGGCTGTAATGGAAATTATAAAAATGGACCTAAAGTTCATGTTTTCGGCTTTTCAAATAACATAAGTTTAGTTATGTTCTCGTAAGGGAATTTCAAATAGATCCTCTTGAAGATAGATGGGGTAAATACAGACAAATGACAGATGACCATTATCATATTTCTGTGTGACAGTTATATGAAACAGAGAAGATGCTTACAATTCGATATTAACACTTCACAAATAAACTCGTTACATTAAAGAAATGCGGTATATACCATTACATGCATAAATATTTTTTATAACTAAACATATTTAATTTGGGACCTATTTTTCATGGCTTGTGTTCTATAATATACATATATAGTTTTTATACCTAAACACTCACTTAATTTATCGAGTTTTTTATAATTTAAACAATAATAATTAAGAGAAGGTATAGAATACTTCATTATATGTATTTATGTGTAAAAATTTTTTTTTTCAGTAGTATAAAAAATTTGTTTTACATAATTACATATCCTGAATTTTGGTGCAAGTGTATAGAGGAGTTGGGAGCCTGCGTTTAATACAACACCTAGTATTAAACCAAAACTCAAACGTAACTTTTGGGATTTGTCAAGAAGTCTGTCATATAGCTAGCGTTCTTTAAAATAAGTAAACTATTGATAGTTTTCCTAAATATTAGTGTATGTATCTTCTTAAATTGCACGGCCTACATGGACGACGTCACACGACAAGCACTAAGGCCTTATTATTGAGTGGGTATTGTATAGTGTTGATAAAGGAAGCACTTTGTTTGAAATTTATTTGCAATAATAGATATGTTCGCATATTATATTCTTGTTTTATTATATATTTTTCTAATTAGGTCTAAATTTCTGAAGTTCTTTAAAACAGTTAAAACACTGTGCCGTTCATAAACTCAACATGTTAGACAAGTTACCCATTTAGAAAACGCACTATGCCTAAATGTAAACCCCCAGACCTTTTGTAAACCACTTATACCATTGCAAGGTAACAGCGGTAAATTAATATCTTTTGTACACCGGAAGAATATCGTCCAATCATCATTTGCCTTTCTTCAACCTTATAATTACAAATCCTAGCCGACAAGAATCGGATTATGCGTAGCGGATTGAATAGACTAGACAGCACGACACAATTTCATCTTTATTGTTGGGAAATTAAATTAGTGCCGGTTTGCCGTGAAATGTGAAGTTTTGGGGAAATCTAAGAACACAAGTAAGGTGTTTTTCGAATGAATTGATTTTAGTCCTAGATTACACTGGATTTTTATGTGATTCGTGCCTAGAAATAAGAATAAGTATTTTCATTTTGAACTAGGTATCAAAAATTGTTGAGCAACATGAACTTTATTGGTATATGCTTTGATAAAAGATTACCAGAGAATACATGCTAACTGCAAGAGACTTCTTGAATAGAGTAAATCATGTTTCACAGAGGCTTAGATCATTTCTTAACACTGGCCAAAGAACAACAATGACAAATTTGGGCATTGCATGCTTTAATTTTGAATAGTAATAAAAATATGTTTAAACTCCTATTCACATTTCCAAGAACTGTGGCCTTAATGAAATTAATGTTTGCTCACAGGAAGATTATCAATTCCCAACGTTGCTGATATTAGTAATGCAGAAATATCTGAAGATAATCCTGCTACTTCTGAAACTGAGGAAGTGTTGATTCAGACCTCAGGTAGTTCTGACAATGATTGTGTTTTTTTTAGAGGTAACGAGCCTAAGAAACACTGCCCTCTCATAGTATTAAATATACAATCTGTACGTAATAAGCTTGATGAGCTAACCATTATTTTGCATAAATGTGACTCTCCAAATATTGTATTTCTGACGGAGCTGGGAAGATGGGTGAACCAATTTTTGTTGAAGAGTATAGTCTGGTCTCTTCCTACTGTAGGGGGACATCTGTGCATTGTGGTACCCTCGTTCTTTTAAGCAATGATTTTTTTAAACTGCATAATTTTATAAATATTAATAAATACAATCATTTGATTGTGGAGAGGGAATTTAAATTTTCAATCGTTTTTTGTCCTAGACCTAAACTATACATAATTTGCTTATATAGACCTCCGTCATGTAGCGAGAGCGAGGTCGTCTTTTTGGAGAGGCTTGAGGCATTGTTGGTTAACATTGATTATAACAACATAAACTCACCACACACGCTCTCCTTCAGTCACGGGTTCTGAAATTGCATGTTAATGCTCCTAATAGAATAACTAAGAGCTCCACGATACTCAAATATGGATAAGGTATCTTGCAATGGAATTAGTTCAGGGCTTTCTGACCATGAAGCCGTATTATGTAATATCCCTTTCCAGATAAACAACGATAGCCCACCCAAAAAGACTGGCAGAATTTTCTGCAAACGTAATTTTAATAAATTTAAGGAACTTTGTCTTCGAAATGCTTGGACTGGCATATTTAATTTAAGTGAACCGCTAAATGAATTTCATGTATCTTTGATTAAAATATTTGATACATCATTTTCGATTAAAGTTATAAAGAACAAGAATAGAAAGCCCTGGATAACCAAAGGAATTGAATTTCGGCAAAAAATATGCGTTCTTTGCATACTATTCGCAAATATGCTTTAGAAAATGCCTTATTTCTACATTATTTTAACAAGTATAGAAGTATGTATAGGAAGGTAATAAAAGAAGCCAAAAAAAAATTATTATAATGTTAGAATATCTAATAGACAGAAAGAAAGCTAGCGAATTATTAATGATCTTCGTGGCACTGATGGTGGAAGAAATGCGCCCACTAGTATGGACTCCACAATGTTAAATGACTACTACTGCAATATTGCGGCCAGTCTGTCGAGAAAAATCAATGGTCATTGTAGCTTTTCTCAGTTTATGGGAGAAGGTTCAATTCGGGATACCTTTTTCTTACCTCTAACAGATTCTGAGGAGCTTTGAGGTGTGTTTCGTGATATCAGAAATGCATCTGGGTGGCATGACATATCAATTAAAATATTTTCTAAGTGACCGGTGTCGGCTTTGGAAGCACTGGTTGATGCTATTAACCATTCGTTTTTGCGAGGGTATTTCTCAGAATCCTTAAAAAGAGTCATCGTTGTTCCTATACATAAGGGGGGTGATAGTAGGATGTCTTCTAACTTCCGACCCATTTCCCTTATATCAACCCTGGCCAAAATTATTGAAAAGTTGGTCAAAATAAGAGTGTTATCATTCCTAAAAAAAATAAAATCTTATGTGCTAATCACTTCGGGTTTCGGGGGGGGGGGGGGGGGGGGGTAAGAGCACCAATGATGCCATCTTTTCATTTCAGGAAGAATTATATTCCGTTCTTAATAGGGGCAGAGTGGCTGCTGGAGTGTTAGACTGGGGGATAGTGACAGATTTTGGGACACGATTTTACTCAGTATGCCTTTCAGAGGATAATATGATCCGTATATCTTCATGATAATAATGCATAAATCAAAGAGTCGTCCTGGGTTCTTCATATTAAAATGATTCATGATTTGTTCGAAAACTATGTGTTTTGGTACGATTTTAGTCAGGCTGCCATGTGCTTTGTAGTGAAATTCAAAATAAAAATTCCTCGGAAAACCATTGGCATACCGTTAAGGTGGGCCAGAAGGGCTGGTATGATCACGTGAACTTGTATTTGAATAAGGAAATTTTCGGCGTTTTTAAATAGGCTGCCACTGATAAGTATACCTACAAGTTATTGTTATAAAACTGCTTAACGAAAGATGGCATACCGATTGCGTATGCCCAAGTACTGTTTACATTGCAAACATTTTGTACAGTTATGTTCTCTGATTTTAGTCAGTACAAAATTTGTTGTAAGATTAAGTTTGTATCCTAAAATGTTGATATGTAATATGACGTACGAGTTGTGCGGGTTCGTCATATTAAAAAATGAAAATGTAGTAGCAAAATACGAAAAAAAAAATCCATGTTTTTAAGCAGTATGCCTTTTTGTTTATATTATAATCATGGTATATCTAGGTGAAATAAGAAACGGCATACAAGTTGATCGAGTTTTCCATATAAAAATTGTAAAAAAATAGGAAAAAAATTCCGTGTTTTTAATCAGTATGCCTCTTGGTTTATAATTAAAGTTAGTAATTTACTTTGTTAAAATAAAAACGTCATACAAGTTCTGAGAGTTTATTATATTAAAAAAAAATTAAAAAAAGTTTTGTTTCTGACGGGAATTGAACAGGGTCGCCCGCACCGCAAGAACATAGCATGATGCACTATCAGAGCTCGTCAAGTAGGAGGCAGTAGGTTACATACAACACGATTTCCCTTTCTTTTAGTGCCGGGTAGCTACTAACCCAAACTAAGAATGGCATTCGGCTATATCTCGAAAAGTAATTGTCGTAAAGACTTATTATGACTAAAGGACTAAAGCGGCCAAGAGAAAATGTTGGAAATTATTTTTAAATTTTCAAAATGACCGCCAGGGGGCGTAATAGCCATCTTAAATTTTAAAACCCGTTTTTTGCAAAATTTTCGTAAATTAAAGATAGTAGAATGCATTGCGATTTTAGGGCCGATATAAATTCGATTCTTTTTGAAGTGAATACTTCTTTGGCCGCATGAGAGTGATTTTTCAAGCCCGCGTAACGACACGCTTTGGAGATTTCGTCTCGCAAGGTATAAAGTATATGACTATTTCTCTCTTTTGGAATCGGTAATTTTGACTGTTCGAGTCGCGACTGAATCGGACTTCTAGAAGACTCTCACGCGTTTTACACTATAACAGATTTTCTATTATATATTCGAAGTGTATTTGGATCCATAGCATGTTATTAAGCTCAATTCGGTAAAGAGGTAATCACTTCTAACAGTGTACTGTGCTACATGGGACCTTTTTTTGTTAAACTCTTTTTGCTTTATGTTCACTCAATATTGCCCTTATGTCTCCTTAAAATTTGAACTCTTTTAGAAACGAAGTATGTTAGCGGCAACAGTCTACATTATCATTGCATTCAAAATAAGGAAATTCATATTTTTTACGCAATAAAACCCCAAAAATATCTAAAAAAAAAACGGACTTAAAAAATGCACGACCGTGAATGAGGCACGAGTTCATCTGTTTACCTGTAACTATAGCATGCTCGATAGCACCGAAACTTAAAAAAAAATCTCTTGAATTTCGATGCATGCATTCTACCACCATGCAATAGAGCACTCCAACGACACATATTGCGTACGACATATATTGATAATATGTGGAGCAATGCGATTTGTTCCGTCCAAGCACCTTAAATCCGACGGAATTTGGCTGGATGATAGAGCCGAATAATACGTACACCCTCCGTTGGTTTGAAGGCGACGAGGTTCCGCAATTCGTTCATGAAGTCTTCATTGAACCGAACGCTACAGAAGGTAATACAAAAAGAAATGACAACCGTCACTTGTCATTTACACAGAATATTTAAGGTCCCCATTAAAATGTGAAATACCTAGGATTATTTATAAATAATGAAAGGAACTTGCAAGATGACAGCGAATCGATCGCAGCCTTGGATGATGATGATAATGAAGACGATGATGATGACGACTTCATTGATGAGGAAGACGATAAAATCGACATCGACGTCACACAAGAAGAGGAGAATATTAGCGACGAAGAACCAAACATCGAAAGAGATATTGTGGACTAATGGAAAAAAATTTACTCCATAGTTATGATTTATATGATTGATTTCCAATAAACTATATTTTCATAAATTATTTTTTTATTCTCTATTTTTATAAACTTTAGACCTCATCCATCGGTGTGCCATTTGTTATTCCACCTACATATGCCATGATTATAATAATAACAGAAAGCCATACTGCTTAAAAACATAAAAACTGTTAATTGCATCTTTTTTTAAATATTTTCGACAAGCTTGGGCCTTACCGATCGGTATGCCATTTGTTATTCGATCTAAATATACCATGATTATAATAAAAACAAAACGGTATACTGCTTAAAAACACGGAATTTGTTTTTTCTATTTTGCAATGTTTTATGCGTATGCCTATAATTTTTACCCTCTCAAACGATATGCCAATAGCATATACATCATATGTTACCATTAACTGTATGAAAATAGAATGGCATACTGACTAAGATCACAGAATGTCATTCCATAGCTGTACACAATTTTTGCAATGTAAACAGTACTTGGGCATATGCAATCGGTATGCCATCTTTTTTTAAGCAGTTTTATAACAAGAACTTGTATACTTATCAGTGGCAGCCTGTTTAAAAACGCGGAAAATTTCTTTATTCAAATAGAAGTTCACGTGGTCATATCAGCCCTTTGGGCCCACCTTAACGGTATGCTAATGATTTTACCACGAATTTTTATTTTGAATTTCATTACAGAGCACATGGCAGCCTGATTAAAATCGTACCAAAACACATGGCTTTCGAACAAATGATGAATAATTTTTTAATATGAAGAACCCAGGACGACTCTTTGATTCATGCGTTATTATCATGAAGATATAAGGATAATATTGTCCTCTGAAAGACATACTGAGTAAAATCGTGTCCCAAAATCTGTCACTATCCCCCGGTCTATGTTCTGTGATTTGACAAAGGCATTTGAATACGTTGATCATGGAATACTGTTGCAAAAGCTTGAAAATTATGGATTTTGGGGAATTTCTCTAGAGTGGTTTAAGTCTTTCTCTTTCGGAAAGGACACAACGGGTACCACTTGGGAGAGACATGTCTCGAAAATCAGATGTTCACACAGGTATACCTCAGGGTTCAGTGTTCGGGCCCATCTTGTTTCTTGTGTATAATAATGATATTTCTGGGGTACCTATGAGAGGCAAGTTCACACTTTTCGCAGATGATACTACCATCCTCTGGGATGGTGGTACTGATGCGGAATTGACTGAAAAGGTTACTAGGGATGTCTGTATTGTCAAAAATTGGTGTGACGCGAATTTGCTAACTCTTAATTTTGAAAAAACATATGTTGTTCCTTTTGGGTTAGTTTCGGCAGTTGTTCCGAAGATTTGGCCCACCTTCTCGCGCCCCCAGCAACCCCTATCAGACGTTCGTCGTACAACTGGAAACACCTAAAACATCGCTTTACAAGGACCCCTTTGGGATTAAATATTGATAAAAAGTTGATATTTCAAGCCCATATTGCGGGTCTGTGTAGTAAATTGGCAAGGGGTTGTTATGCTTTAACCGTTATTTCCAGGGAACGTGATGTATTATGTGCTAGGAAGTGCTACTTTCCACTTATTGATTCTCACCTGAGGTATGGTATTTGTTTTTGGAGAAATACAAGCTCAATATATTATTTATTATGCAAAAAAGAGCCTTAAGGTATATGTGTAAGGCCAAACCAAGGGAGCCATGCAGGGAACTGTTCATAGAGCACAGAATTCTGACCTTGACTTCCATATTTATATTAGAGAGTGTTTGCTTGGCATACGAGAACTATAATAATGAATTGGATAGAGATACAGTTTATTATAACACCAGACAAACCTGTTCGCTGCAACTGCCCATACCAAGTAGTTCTTTGATAAAGAATTCTATTACATTTAATGCTAAAGCAGTGTTTAATCATCTTCCACTCAGCATAAGGCAACTGGGTTCAGTTGGAAGGCTGTGATCAGGGGCCCGATTGCTGTTATTGCCTAAGGGGTATTATACATTGTCTGAGTACTATGAAGATCGTTTATAGGCTCGTTATACATAATCGTTTTATTGTGTCGGGTATTCTATATTCCTTTGCTTTTTGCTTATATTACCAATAGTTAGTCATGTAAATTATATATTTTATTTGTTGTTGCGTGTGTGTGCGTGTGTGTATGCGCCCGACTGTGTGCATGTGCTTGAATGCCGATTTTGGTGACTGTTGGATTGTCTGTTATTTATTTATTTTTATGATTTGACATTATTTATTGTATTCATTTTAATTTATTGCTTGGTTCATTGTTGTTCTATTCGATAAAGCACTGTTTTTTTTAGTCTGTTTGTTTTTTCTTGCGCCTTATTGCTATTTATTTAAGTGTCAGCATTGTCTTGACTGTCCTAGCTGAGGTCTTGACTTTCCGTTAGAGAGTTGTTTTCCTCTAGTCATAGTATATTTTGGTTAAGTAGAGTTAGGAACTTTGTCGACGAGAATTGCAATTTCTTATGTGACAATAAAGAATCTAAAAGTAAAAGTAGTAATTTAAAACAATGGGGATTTACTATTTTTAGAATGTGGATCATGTAACCATTCATTGATCTTCTATGTATTAGTATGGCAGTTATTCAAAGGCACCAAGTTTTTGTAATATTTTTATACACGACAAAAAACCGCACGACGGAAGTGAAAACTTCAAAGAGTATCAAAACCTGTAAACAGGAAATTATCAAATAAAATTAAATACTTAATAGGATGTGCAATATCTACATAATTGGTGTTGAATATATAATTCGAATAATTGCAATATAAAAATATGACAATTATTTTGAATTTACTTGCCATACATGCTGACTTCGATGTTTAATGTAAAAGTTTACCTCCATATCTGATATCTCAAATAAAATCGGCAGAAACTGCTGCTTTTTACTTGAAAATTGGACAAATTCTCTGATCCTGGCTCATTTCGTAGCTTCAAATCGTTTTAAATGAGATTTTAGGCAAATAACTCTATTTGCTTACCACAAAAGATAATCATTTTTATTAGATTTCTAATGTCAATATCTTTTTGTACATCAAACTTAAATATGTTACATAAAAATTTTTTTAAAATCAAATAAAAAATGTAGGGTACTCATTTGAAATAAGACACAAGGACCACACCCCAGACTGAAATACTCTTTATATATGAAGAGATTTAAAAAAATATATTTTGTATTATAAAACTTTTGTGTTTAACATTTTTTTTCACAAACGTCAAATAAAACATTAATAATAAATAACCATACACAGAAAGACACATCATAGCAGCGAAAATAATACACCACACCAGGCCTTAGCACTTAAATTTAACCTGATATCAGCAGAAGCATAATATTATAATTACATACCGAACAATATATTGGAACATAACAGGTTCAACCTATACTGCGATATAACCACACACACTGACACAATAGATAAATAAAAAAACAAGACCGCACATAGACACAGCAATAATACCAGCACGTAACAATATCAGCAAAAAATACATCGAAAAATGGAAACAGGAAATAGTGCAAATCATTTAATTCATAATACAGCATCTGAAACAACTTCGGCTGGATACAGAAATGCATCATCATATACAGATAGCGCAACATAGCCGAAACTTTTTTTAGTTGGTAAGTAAGTGCAATTAGAGAATTATGAAATATAAAAGAATGGATGGATGCAGGGAATTTCGAAACAGATAAAGATGAAACGGTTCAATAAAGACGAAAATTTTGTGTTTCTGTTATTTCACAATTTTGATGCCATAATCTTCTATGAAACGGTTTGGAATAATTTTTGATAGTTATTCCCTATTGTTATCAAAAGCATATACTACAACGATAATATGCCATTTCTATTCTACCATATTTTGCATCAGTCATGTTTCCTTTAAAACTTTAAAGGGTGGTAGAAGAAAGTTCATATGAACACTTTTTTATAAATAGAATTTCAGAAAGCTCAAAACCTCCAATGAACTTTAATAATGTATATCGAAATCGATCAAATGGGACCTTATCAACTGCCCTCTGAGAGTCCACATAAACACATTTTGCGACCAACATACAATCATGGACTCTCGTAGGAAAGTTTGTGAAGTTGAACCTTAATGTTGAGGCAAGGAATATCATGCCTAGGGGGAACCGGGAAAACTCGAAAAAAAATAAAAAGCGGTCATGATAAAAAATAGATCATATTCAAATGTACTTCATTTCGATGCTCTGCTTCCCAGAAATTAAAGTGGGCGAGCAAAAATAAAGGCACTTATTATAGTTCTCGCATATTACGTAATTGTAACATCTATTTACATAAACTTGGGATTTTACAAACCCGTTAGATGAATATAAACAATGTAAATGTTGATTTAAATTCTTACAATATAATTTCTCGGTAAAATATAGACATTTAATATTTATACGAGAACAATTTACGTCTATTTGGAAACAAGGCTGCATGTATTTTGTACTTTCCATTTATCACTGTTAGTCAGAGGTTTAAAGGTGAAAAATGGGGTATTCACATACGAAATTACATTTTTTATATAACGCTCATAAAAATGAATATTGCGCTCATATCATTACTGCACGTTCAAAAACCACGGTTTTTCAGTCCATCAAAACCGAAAATCGTAATATATTCTTTGCCAAAGTTGAAGCGACTCGTCAAATATGGTTCAGTTTAGTGTCACCTTCTGTATTTTGTTCGTTTTTTATTTTCTGACTACTGTATTGTTGCGCAATTGACACAAAAGAATAATAATTTATTAATATTGAAATATGCACATAACAAAAAAAATAAATTTTAAGTTACACTTTGGGAAGGAATCATTTTGTGTTTAATTGATAATTGATTGGAGGACTGATTACAGACTGATTATAGGGTGTCGCTAGCCGCAGCCCATGCCGGTTTACTTGGGAATAATACCAATTATATAAAGAAACAAAGGCAAAAATACATTTCATTCATTACGAAATAAAATTAATTTGGTGCTCATTCATATTTCGTATTTTGTTTTGACGTAATACCTGGGTTCTTTGTGTTACCTCATGATGAATTATTATCTTGAAATATTGTCTCAAGACGAGTTTTATTAATTCATGGCAGCGGCCATCGATGCACGATTTTTCAAAAAAGTGCTAGCCAAAATAGTCATATATGCCACTTGGCAACTTCTTTATGGTATTTATTATTAGTATATATCACACATATTTTATATCTTTGTTAAAAATAATTGTTGTTTTATGAAAAAATCTAAAGTATTTTTCTGCTGCATGACATACCTATATCAATAACTAAATTTGAAGGGTTAATTAATTTTCCATAACGTTTTGCAACTAATAATTTTGACAAAGAAACATCGGACTCTATTAACTGTTGGCAGAATACGACTACGAGTTTATCAAAGACATATAAAAACCAACTTTGGAGTTTATTTACTTATGCATGGAAAGTAATATTTAAGTTCAAATAGTCTATTTTTCGACACATTAAGCACTGCCTAACCATTCTTCAAAGCAGAATTCGAAGAGAATCGTGCAACGTCCAAACAATCAAACAGCTGACACAAATGAATGATATTCTGTTTTGAAGAGCATAGCTGTTAATTCCTTCGAGACAAGTACCGGTTACGCGACATTGTCGGCGTGCGCGGCAAGAGGTAGTATCGCCGATTTCGTGAATAATGTGAAGTGGTGAAGTAGTTACATAGGGCCTGGCTTACATAAAGTTTTTAACGGAAAATAGGTACAACATTTCGTATTTCCTTTGCGTTTCCATTTTGATTCAAGTTTTGTATTATAAATCAAAATCATATTTAATCTCAAATATATACACAAGTACTTACACGTGTCAAAAGTAAAAAGATAGACAACCTGGGCACATACCCACAAACTGACATAAAAATGTTGCATTACTAAGAATTACAATACATACACTATAAAATATCAAACTTGTAAAACATTGAAGTTAAAATTCAAGAATTCTTCACAAGAATAAAATGCATTATTTATTAAAATTTGTTTTATTTTACCCCTAAAGTTATTTTCAGGCAGTTGTTTGATACTTTTTGGCAAATGGTTAAAAAAAGTTGATTCCCAATATCTTGGGCCGTTTCGACACTTCTCCAGGCGGCAATATTCTGGTATAAAGTTAATTATATTTCTGGTTTGGTGACTCTGGACTTCACTAGGCATTCCGCATGTTCCCCTATTGGATTCAACATGTGTCAAGCTATCCAGGGTGTACTGGGATGGGAAAGTCAAGATGCCAAGGGCAGTAAAGGCCTGTCTACAGTCCTCCTTGAATCCCAATCCCGACACAACCCGCACAACCTTCCTCTGGAGGCCAAAAATACGCTTTGACCTGGGTATATGACCCCAAACCAACAGAACATAAGACATTATTGAGTGGAACAGAGCGAAATAAGCAGATCTAAGTACAGGAACACTAACACGCTTCCTTAGACCTCTCAGCTTTCTTGGCCATCTGGTCAATTTGGGTATGCAACTTAAGTTCCTGATCAATCACCACACCCAGCAATCCTACGTGTGATACTCCATCATTAACTTCACCCATGTTTCTAAGTGAAAACACTAATTGCTGCGTTCAGAAGCAGCATGCTGGCACTAAACCAGTCCTCAGCCACCGACCGTGCCACCCCCAGCATCCGTGTAGCCTCTTCCAAGATGCTCGCTAAAAGGAAAGCGTTGGTGTCGTCCGCAAAGAGCGTGTATATAGCCCTCGTATCACCAAAAGGCATATCATTGATGTAAATCAAGAAGAGTATGGGGCCCAGGACTGCCACTATTATTTGTAAAATCGTAATATGTAAGCTTTTGTAGTAGGATATTGTGGGTGACACAGTAAAAGGCTTTGCTCAGATCCCAGAAAAAGGGCAGCTCTATATTCCATACCCTCAAAGGAATCAAGAATCTTATCCACCAGATCCAAAATTCCCAACGCAGTGTTTCTCTCCCTACGAAATCCAAATTGACCATTCGTAAAAGAGCCGTCATCCTCTAAGAAATTCACCATTGGTATGGTCATGCACTTCTCAACAATTTTTGAAATTATTGGTAACAAACTAATTGGTATGTAATTTGATATATCTTTTTGTCACACTTTTTTAAAATTGGCATAACCATTCCCCTTTTCAGTGCATTGTGAACTAGTAGATTCATTTTGATTCAAGGTCGTTTGTGTGATTCATTGGGAAACAGTGCCGACCCGTCTTCTGTACATTTTGGGCGAAAGCAGTAGCAATTACATTCATACAAATACAGTTATAACCGAACTAGAACTGTTAGGCCCTGTATGTGCTCTAAGTTACCTAAGGAGGCACTTGATATATGGTAAACCAGTAAAGATCGTATCTGATCACCACGCTCTTTGCTGAATGGAGGAGAAGATTTTTGCTCTTTAACAATATCTGGGAAGATATTTTCCCTAAAGCACAGTTGACCAGCTTTGTTAGAGGATATATAATTATGTTTTAATTATCTTGATTAGGCTTACGTTTAGCCCAAAGATGTCACGACTAGTTTTGTTTTTTAAACTGTCCACTATGTTTCTCATTTCGTTAAATGTAAATTCCGTAAAAGAGAACTGATCGGGAATTATGTTTTTAAAATTTCCCCGAGGATCCGCCTGATTCGCCGGTATCTCCCTTATTAAGTTATGAGCTATATTACAAAAAAGTTATTGAAGCTTTCGGTGACAACTCAGAAGAAGGGTGGTCTTCACGGCCTGTCATTCGTTGAGCGTTAATAATATTCCACATAGTCTTTGTGGGGTTCCTAGCAGAAAGTATAGCCCTATCATTCGCTTTTATATTTGATTCTTTTATTGTTTTTTTGTACTGTTTCTTAAAATTTTTATATTCACTGATATTTCCCTCATTTTTATATTGTTTACACATCTCACCAAGAAAATTAAGATGTAGCCTCATCACCCTCAGCTCGCCCTCAAACCAGGATGTCTTGCCAGGTTGAACACTTCGAATGGTAATACTTTTTGTAGGGAAGGCATTAAGAAATGATCGCTCCAGTATTTCGATGAACTTTGTAAACTTCTGATCAACTCGGACAAGCTCATCTGATATAAAATCAAAAGATATATTTCCAATTAAATTATGGAATTTTATTATGCCCCGCTGTGTAATTGGTCTATATATTTTATGCTCCAACCGATGGCCAGAGCTAAAAGAAGGAAAGTTAAATTTCATTAATTGTAAACTATGGTCTGAGAAATCTGTATTTAAGTTAAATGCATCCAGGGCTTCCACCTGGAAGTTTAAGAAAATATTATCCAAACAGTAAGCTTCTCTAGTTTTATCGTGTATAGTTCTGATAAACCCAAAGCTGTTCAATAGGTCATCGAGTGCAACCGCCTTACATTGATCCGTTCCAAAGTGCACATTAAATTCCCGAGCCAACACCAGGTTCTTGTTGATACCTCATTCAGTTAAGGAGTGCTCCAAGATATACAGTGTGTCCACTTAAGTTCGCACCATATGGGAAACTTTTTTATTATCAATTTTACGAAAAAAAGTTATTCTTTATAAAAAGTTCTGCTTGGTCTAAGACCTAAAATGCAACCATCAGAAATTAAATTTTTTCAGCACATTTACGAGGTTTGTCAGAAAATATGAATTTTGCCCAACAGTAAGGTAAATTTATTTTTGAAAATATCGAAAACTTTTACTAGTTATCTCTTTATTCGTTAAACATTTGATAACTTTTACGTCTCTTAACTTCTATGTTGTATTATTTTGATGATGCATTAAAATAATTGATGATATTGTAAAATAAATAATTTTGATATTTATCAATTATTTTAATGCATCATGAAAATAATGCAACATAGAAGTTAAGAGACGTAAAGGTTATCAACTGTTTAACGAATAAAGAGATAACTGATTAAAGTGTTCAATATTTTCAAAAATAAATTTACTTTACTGTTGGGCAAAATTCATATTTTCTGACAAACCTCGTATACGTACTGAAAAAATTTGATATCTGATGGTTGCATTTTAGGTTTTGGACCAAGCAGAACTTTTTATAAAGAATAACTTTTTTTCGTAAAATTGATAAGTTTCTCATATGGTGCGAACTTAAGTGGACACACTGTATATAAAAGTATCAACGCTGCCTGATGGGGATCTGTAAATGACTAAAATATATTAAAATCTTTAAAGTAAACACATGTGCAATTCGTTATACTCTTCCACATTAAAATCTAAAGTAAACTCAATGGGTTGGGCTTACATGCTTGGCTTGCAATCCACTGCCGTTCTCCTACCAATGTGGTGCTTTCTCGAAGAAGCGCCAACAGCACTGATAATCTAGTATAGCAATTTCTCGTATTTCAGAAAACCCTTTACCAGCCACTGAGACTTTTCACCGTAGACAGGAGGAGATTACAACAGTTAAACAAGATCTGGAGAAAGTTCGAACTTGGGGCGACAGAAATTTGGTCCAATTCAATGCAGCAGAAACACAGGCAGCCACGTTTACCAAGAAGACAATACGGCTGCCCTGATATTATTATGGCAGGATCGACCATTCCTTCATCCTCTTCTGGGTTAACAGCAATATCTCCTAGCATGACCACGTTGCTAACATCGCAAAATCAGCCTCGCAGAAGCTTGGTGCCCTATTTCACAACAAAAACTGTTTACACTGCAGCTCTACAGAGCGTGCTTAGAATATTGCTCACGCATGTGGGGTGCCGCACCTAAGTACACCCTAGAGCTGCTGGATTTCATTGATAAGAGAGCTATGCGTCTTGTCGGCGACCCGAACTGACCCAGGATCTGTATAGTCTGGAACACCGCACACATGTGGCCGAGATGTTCCTGTTTTACATATATTTTCACAACAGTGGTTCCCAGGATTTGGCCCGCCTCATCCCGCCCCCAGCAGCGCCTGTCAATCAGTCACGACAGACGGCAAGAGCACATTCGTTTTTTGTACAACTGGAAATACCTAGAATATTGATTTACAAGGACTCCTTTATCTGGCGCACTGCATTGCTATGGAATTCACTTCCAGGATCTCTGTTTAAATTACAACCTACAGCTATTCAAGAACCGTGCCAGTCAACATCGTCGCACACACACACACCGCTCGTCGAGTGCCATATGATCTCCTTTTAGTGTGTGTGTCACTACCATAATAAAATTACAGACGACGCGACGTCTCAAGGAACGATCGACCTATAAATGGAGTGGGCCGCCCAACATGGATCACTGCTTTTTTTTTTACTTTACGTATGCAACTAGGCTGTGACTATTGGAAAGAAAAGCTTGCCAAATAAAATTGTTGCCAATGAGAATTAACTATAATGCCAAAATAATTTGTAAAATGTATCTTATTACAAAGATCATCAACTAAACTGTAAAACTGAGTAACGGAGTAAGACATAAACAAACAATCGGGCAAAGTGAATGATCCAGTAACGGTTTCGTTTTCACTCATGGCATTGCTCGAAGTAAATTGAAATTACCGATATAACAAAAAAAGCTATACTAATCTGCGATGGATTTAGTATCTATCGTGCTCATGCTTGTCCCTTATTTCCGCATGAAATCGATAGAAAAGTCTCCATTCCCAAACAAGGTTATAAGAAATATTTCTCTAACTATATGCCTGTCCTTTGCTACTTAATTACGTAAACGGGTGACAATTTAATAAACACCGATACGCAGGGCAGTAGTTGGCCGGAAAAGCAAGTTTGAAATTCGTTATAATAGTATTTTTCCTGGTTATACGTAAGCACTAGTGCGCAAGTATTATTTTCTGTTGTAAGTTCCATAATAATTTTTCCTACGATCTCTTTTGAATAGCACAATTAACTTGGCTAAAAAATGTCTATGTCACACGCGTGTTAAAAAACTTTATTTTTAAATAGGTAGCATCTGATTTGACACTTTACCTCGACATATGAAGGGTATTTTTTAACACTATTATTAAAAAGTTGGTTTCAACATGCGTTTAATGGTTTAAACATATTTTTTTAAATGTTCTATATATCTTCTATATAAAGAGTGTTTTGTGTCTTTTCCGCAGGTGGTCATAAAAAAAATTATGTACAGTCGTAATTACTGAAAATGGGTACAAGGGTTTTCGTATTGGCGTCGCTAGACAAAACAAAAACTGCTAAATAACATAATGATAAATGATTTTAATGTATAAGAATATTTTTTCCATAATAATGCAAATTTAAAATCTCAATGTAACCAACAACAACAATAAAAACAACAAAAACTAGGATAAAAACAACAACAATAATTGTAAGAATTTAATATTTGGTCATATGACCATTTCTTTCGACTATTTGTACCAATGTGCCTTGAATTGAGTTAATTACATTATTCATTATAACATTTATATCAAGCCCTTCCCAGCACTCGTCGATTACTTCACATAATTCATTAGAGTTGCTTGGTCTAAATTGTATTTTATATATGTCTCTTACAATTAGGCCGAAGATATTATCTATGGGATTAATATGGAAACTATAATTGGGCCATGGCCAGACTTCCACAGTATTACGATGAAGCCATTACCTCATAGCATTTGCGGTATGGAAAGGGCAATTTTCCTACTGAAAGACGAGTGAGTTAGATGGATATAACAGATGGGAGCTTACATATTTCAGAACAAACATCATATAATTTTCGGCGTTAAACCTTTCCCTCCAATCACCAGCAGACACCAAGTCCATAAGCACTTATCCAACCCCATATATTTACAGAAATTTGTCCACAACATTGCTCCTTACCCTGATGCAAGTTTTTCAGAAATAATTATTACTGAAGCTACTAATGAGATTCCATGAGATTACTTATTCTAATTGTAGCTTCTGGGACTGTATATTTAACACTATCATTATTACGTAATTAGTTATTTCTCAATGTGCTAACGATAAATAGTGAATTTTTAATACAAGAAACTAGTTTTTAAACAAAAATGGATCAGGAAATTTTTTCCGGAAAAATCTCGTGGCGTTTACGATAAGAAGTTCCAGGCATTTGAAGATTGAATGAAAGTTAAGTACGTTAAAGGTATAAATGAAAGTGCTTTGCTTGCCTACTTTCTTGAACTGCACAAGATTTTTTTTCCATCATCGTAATCATTCAATGGTTAAGTCAATTCTCCTGCATTACATTGAGATCTCTAATTTTCCGGAACTTCTAAGCTTTTTGAAGAGCAATGCAAAAGATCAGAAGCGAGAAAAATCAGAAACTCTTCAAAGCAATAATTATTAACAAGTGTTTGAGACAAGCACCTGACGTTGAATTTCTGCGCATGAAATCAGCTATGACTTGACATCTTTATGTAATACAAAAATCTTGCTAAAACATATCTCTTATATTATAATCTAGAGAATCTAGACAAAAGAAGCCCGTCAATAAAAAGTCAATCTAGACAATAGAAGCTTGCGGGAATCGAAAACTGCCATCAACCAAGATATATTTTTTAAGCTATAAAAAATTTTAAATTATGGTAAAAAACCCCCTGCCGATCTTTTGGTTGGCAAATTTAATTACTATCAAAAAATTGCAACTAGTGTTGTTTCATTTATTGAACTTCAATACCAACTCCAACTCTGACCGAAGGGACACGCAACAGGAGTATTATTTTCGACGGGGGAAAGGGCGACGAAGGGGCTGAAATCTCGAAGCTCGCTGTCAAAATATCGCAGCGAAACGCGGCCCCAATTAAAGCGGTGTCAGGAGCATTCCCTCGGAGAGATTGTGGTCACACGCCGGCATCGGTCCTGCAACGTAACTTCATCGAAACTTAGAGCGTTTAAAGTTGTACTGTCAAAGATTGCAAATACGTTTACAAACAATAAGTTTCCCCGAGTTAATTTATCGGAGAAACTCGATTTGGAGAACAATAAATTATTAAGATAATAATTTTGGAATCACCATTTCGGCAATTCAGCAATTTTGGGATTTGTAGTTTTCACTTCATCATGTGCTAATATTAATTACTTACAGGCAAAAATACAAAAGTACGGAACGGTGTAATATTTTGAAAACGGTTGACGATAGAGAAACGAAATTTGCTACAATGAAGTTTAAGTACACACTGTTGTGTTTTATTATTTTATTTTTCTAATGAAATTCACCTATGCTAATTCATAACTCTTAATTCGTTTTGTATTATTGTATTTTATGTCACATAATTTCCGTTGACTTTAAAGATAATAATCATTATTATGATCTACATTCTTCCGAAATTAAAAAATCGTTTCGAGATTAAAGTAAGAATTTCTAAAAGTTAAAATTGCAAAAAATAAGCGAGAATCTAAACCTTAGAAGGTAATTTTATATGGCAGATCTCTTTTTCGTTATATTTAAATCGCCCTGTTTCTAATTAGCAATACTGTACAGAAAGTTTCCCATATTGTTAGGAAATGTTCTCGAAAGTTTGCAATAGATTACATACAGTCCAAAGGGGACTGTTAATCACTGTAAAGACGTATTTCTGAGACGGTCAATTTATAAGACGATTAAAACTTCTAATACCGCTGCATTCGGACCTTTGGCAAAGTCCCTTTGTATGGAGAGTATTTTAATCTTCCTGGCTCTCTTGCTTTGGCAAAATTTAATTTATAATAGGCTCTTTTAATATTTCCGTCACATTACTGATTTTATTTAGCTGTATTTGAATGTGTGTTTGTGAACGAGCAATTGAGCAACATTATAAAAGTAATTTTGCTGTTAACGTTGTAACGTTGCAAATATTACCGAATACAGCATTGCGATTTTCTTCTTTTAGTGGTTAATTTGTGTTATCGATACAGTTGCTACCTTACTATCGCGATCTTACTCCAGGCGCCCGAATCTGATTGACAAGGAGAGTCAATGCACACTTGAGCAGTGTGGTGACCTTTTTTTAAAGGTATGTTCGACACGAGTGTTGCTCTTTATGGTTGCTAAAATCATTTATCATTTGACTAGGGTCATTCCGAGTGACCTATTTCTTGCCGAGGAGCCAATGCTTTTCTGAGAGACTGAATTCTTTCTGCAAGGCAGAATTTCGAGCTGACCAATTCCGTCGTAGCCATACGAAGGCCTATTTTTGTGGAAGTAACGCCACAACGTGTGCCATACGTCCAGGAAGCAACAGGGTCTACAACTCGACCAAAGTGATGTAAAAGCCATTTGAGGTAGGGGAACTCGGGGCAAGACGGGGTAGCTAACTTTGAACTCGTGTTGAAAAAAAATAAGGCAACTGTAAATTTTCAGATAACGCATACTGCATTTATGAAACATTTTAAAATACAAAACTAAAATATCTCTCCTATAAAAGTACATGAGTTAGAGAAAAACGCACTTTTAACAAATGATGCAGATAATCCATCTTACCCCACGCATGGGGTAAAATGGGGTATGTATTGGAAACCCAGTTTTCCGTCTACTGACAAAGAACGCACAGATCTACTACTTCGTCATCTTCTTCCTCCTCTCCCGCACATGAGCAATGTGCCCATTTCCTGCATTTCCAGCACTGAACCTTCAGTAGATTCCGAGTGCAGGTAATTACAATAGAGACATGCTGCTTCAGCAGGAGCATCTCCTGAAGAGTCTGATGTTGCGGAATCGTTTCTTGTTCGGTTTTACTTATTGGAAAATGTGATATTTCTTTCACTTGCTCCACCCTTTTCTTTTTGCCTTCCTTTGAAGTTGTTTTTCTTTTTTTTTTCTTTTATCAGCAGCTTTTCTGTTTTCTTATCGCTTTCTTCTCGAAGTTCGTTTTTATAGGGTGTGCTCGTGAGGACGACTGTTTTTCCCCGCTTTATTTTCGGACGTGCTGTGGTGCTGCTAACTGCAGGAATAGGAAGTATATCCTCGGGAGAAATTATTAAAAACTTCTCTGGTGTTATATGGCCTGGGTGTTGCTGCGTTGATGTTAATAGGTTTTCGATGTCTGAACGCTTTTCATCTGGCCAAAACGAACAACCCGGTATGTTTTCAGGAAGCTTATTTTGCTTCTCAGATTTGCCATCTTTTAGAGTGACTGCGGTGACTGTTTCGGTCCTAACCTCAGTTTCCTTCCCAACATTTCCATTTATGGATATAACTTCAGCGATTGTCACTTCAGGAATTGGACGGTTGCTTACTTCTGCTGCAACGAAATCAGAATCGGTGAAAATATTTTTATTGCAGGGCCAAATGCCAGTCTTTCTGAATCCATTGATTGCTGTCGCCATATTTGCAGATTTGATAAAGGCATTTCCAAATAATTTTGCAATTTGGAACTGCGAGGCCACACGACCGGGATTCGCACGTAGCCAACTGTTCACCTCTGCTTCATAATATGTGCTAAGAGGCTTCATATACGCAACATCCAGTGGCTATAGCCTGTGCGTACAATGTGGTGGATAACATAATAAGATGACGTTGTGTTCTCGAGCAAATTCAATAAGAACTATGTTTTTGGTATGTGTGTGATGCCCATCAAGCAAAAGTAACATTGGTGACTCTTTAGAATGTCCAGTAAACCAAACAAATCTCTTAAATCAAGAAAAAATATATCGGGTTGCATCCAGCCAGATGGGTGATACTCAGCCCATGCACCAAGGGGACAATCGTTAAGTAGTTCGAGATTCAGTCGCACCCTGGGGAAAATAAACATAGGTGGCATATATGTACCTGCCGCATTAAAGCATACTTCAACTGTTACAGTTGTTCCCCTTTCAGCTGAAGTCAAAGCACCGACTTGTCTTCGTCCTCTATCTGCAATAACTTTAGTGATTTAGGTACAATGGATATTCCTGTTTCATCACAATTCCATATCCGATTTGCCGTCAACTTAACTTGTCCACAACTTTGTACAACAGCTCAAAAAAATGATTTACCGCTACACGGTTGAAACCCATTGCACGAACAGCGCTTGTGTTCTCTGGTTTTCTAATGGCCAAAGTTGGATGACGTGAAGGAAATAGATTTACCCAGTCGTTTCCCGCCATTTTTTTATCTTTGGAAAACGAGTGTTGTTTCCCCAATCTTGTGGCCCACTGATAGGCGACCTTCCTTAGTTCCAGTTTAGTCAACCCGAATAATCTCTCCTCCATTTTCTTTAGGTATAACACGAGCTGCTCCTCTTCATCTAGGTCCTAGAGTAGTGGATTTAGGACCTAAAGGTTGACTAACTTGAAACGCTGACTCATTGGGAGTCTGTCGACGCTGCTACACTTTCCTCACTAGGGTCGTTTGAGGCACATTGAATGATTTTGATGCTTTGATGTAACCCATTTGACCACTCACTACAGCTTCGATTGCACTTCTCATGCTCTCTGAAGACCATTTTCCTCGATCAGTCTTCCTTTGATAGTTATGCACCATTTTCTGGAAGAAAAGAAAATACCAATTAATTATGCATCGCCTAAGACACAGTATATAAGCAAGGAATTCTACCGTGCCTAAGATATGTGGATATTTACCTGGAATTAACAATAAAAAATTCTAATAAAATCATATTATGGTATACTGGGGCAGGGCGGGGTACCACCCCATCTTGCCCCTTGTAAGAAACCCCGTCTTGCCCCGAAATGCAATTTTTAAGTTAGGCCATTTATTAAATAAACGTGTAGTGGCATTTAGAAATATTTTCGCGGCAATACATGCTTTAACAAATACCTTTTAATCTACGATACGTTTCTTGAATAAATATTTTGAATTACTTACCGCTATTCGAGTTCTTCACCAAAATTTTAGCAGAAGAAGTGATGTCAACCGGAATATGTGAAGAATAACAAGGATTCAGAAACAATATGTCAACCATATACTCAATATTTATAATCCGCCAAATAATCGAAAAAGCCATAGAGTTTAATAAGACAGCGTGCATGTGTTTTATTGATCTAACGAAGGCCTTCGATAGGATACGATTAACAGATGTAATAACTCTTCTGCAGAAAAGGAACATTCACTCTACCATAATAACAACCATTAAAGATCTGAACACAGGTAACTACACGTATGTAAGAGCTTTAAACACACTAGGCAACAAAATACCAGCGATAACCGATAACCTATTTAACACCATATTGGACGAAATCTTAAATGAAGTAAAGCAAGCTGGAAGAGGATACAGCATGGGAAATAAAAAAATAAATAAATAAATAAATAAATAAATAAACGTTTATTAACTCATCAAAAATATAACATTGAACAAG
>MU181969.1:271922-321875 GCA_016904865.1 Pissodes strobi
CTGTAGTTTTTTCAGATGAGAAAACATTCCAGTCTTGTAACAATGGAAGGGTCCGAGTATATAGGCCAACAAACACAAGATATGATGAAAGGTATACGCACAAGACAAATCAAAGCGGACGTTTTTCCGTAAATGTTTGGGGTTGGATTAGCGCTAGGGGTCCAGGTGTGTGCCAAATTGTGCAAGGACGGCTGACTGCTGCAACTTATTGCAATATCTTGGAAAATGTTATGGTGCCATCAGTTGGCGCCGTATTTGGTCAAAATTATATTTTTCAACAAGATAATGCCCCCATCCATACTGCCCGCATAGTAACAGATTGCTTTCGACAAAATAACATTTAAGTTTTACCATGGCCTTCAAAGAGCCCCGATTTCAACCCAATGGAAAATGTGTGGGGAGAAATGACCAAGTTCATGTATAAACATTAAACATGACTTTCATCCAAGAAATGAAGAAGAACTGCGCCACGGGATAAACACGGCATGGGATAATATAACCCAGGAGTATACAAGAAGTTTAGTCTTAAGTATGCCGCGTCGGTTACAAATGGCGATTGAAAACAACGGCGCAATGACTAAATATTAAAAAGCTGCTTTGTAATAGTTTAGGTTAAATGTTATATTTAGAATTATTTATTTTTTGTTAAAATGTTGTAATTTTATATGTTTTCCCCTATTTGCTTTTGTTGACTTGGATGTTTTTGTATATTCAATATATAAATATAATTATAGTTGTTATACACATGTTTTATTATTTTATTCAAAAGCTTGAGAAATTTGCCCATGTTTAAAATATAGGTAGGTATACAATTTTAAAGATAATATATTCATTATATTTCTATTTCAGCTCCTATATAATAAAGTCAACAGCGAATCCATTGTAACGCCTGAAAAGTTAGGTGATATCATTGTGTTATTTCCATAGTAACGACGATATCAATTTCTCGAAATCCTTATAGACCAGGACCTCAACTAGGGGCTACTAATTTTTGTACTACTTTTTTTTGATCGCAATGGTACCTACAGTTGATTACAGTTCAAACTTATTGTTCAGGTCGGTAAATGTAATACACAAGTAATTTAGATAATCACGAAAGCAGTATCGAGAGAGATATTTACTATTTAAGGTAATACTATATCGGTGATAAGGAAAGTTAAAATTAAATAATCGATCAAGATAATAAATACAGTCTTTTTAAAGGTAAGTTCGATAAGCAAAATTGCAAGATCACTACACTAAAACGAGAAAATAACGATAACATAAGCGATATAAACAGCAAACGACCTACAGCCTTTAACGGTAATTCATTAATCAAAATGATATACAACGATAATACATTCGATGAGGAAAGCAAACGACCTACAGTCGTTTAACAGTAATTTATTAATCGAAATGATATATAACGATAATATCCATAGGTCGGTAAACAAACAAAGTAGATTTCACTTGTATCTAGTAAATTTGCAGATACTGGCGTTTCCTGCGAAGTCTCCACCATGTGGTCGTATCACCTTGACAAAAGGCCTCGGTACGGCTAAATGACACCGGGACTTGCTAGGTCGGCTTTGAAAGGCCGCTGACGGACTTCCGCGCCAAAGGAAGACAATCTGTCTCCTCACGGAAGGTCCCTAAATAAATTATACATAATTTTCATTTTTCAATATAAACACACTAACATGTAACAAACCTTTTTCCATAGGAAGGATAACTGCACTAGTCGTTAAACATCTTTATCTATGTAGACCAGTAACACAAAGGGGTCTCTTCTTGTTTTTTAATAAAATATCTAGTACATCCTGGGATTTTATCAACGAAAACACTGATGTTAATAAAAAATGTAACTAATTTTTAAACATCTTAGAAAATACCTATTTAGATTATTTCCCAGAAAAATGTTATAATTGTTATATTGTGAGATCTGACCAATCCTGTAATATTGCATGGTTTAATAACAATCTTAAGGCAATGCGGGAACAACTCAATCTTTTATATGAGCTGAAAACACAATACAATATTCCAGATATAGAAAATCTGTATAAAAACCATAAAAAATATAGGCAATCTATAAATGAGGCAAAAATCAGGGCAAATGACAACTTAATTCTGACTTCTACCAACCCCAATAAAACCCTGTTGCAAATAATAAATAAGCACCGCCATAAGGCCCAAGATATTCAGGGGAACTTTGTGTCTAGTCCTAATCATTTTAATAACTTTTTTTCTAATATAACTGATCATATAGTTTGCAAAATTCAGAATTTAGATACAGACCCCTTAACATATTTAAATAATGTCATCAAACCTAAATCTGCCTTCTCGTTGAAGGAAGTAAGTTTTAATAATATACGGGATATTTTGGATCAGCTAAACAACAAACATAGTCGGGACATTATGGCCTTAACATAAGACTACTAAAATCAGTCAAAAATTAAATACTGGTTCCTCTGACCAAACTAGTCAATCTATGTTTAAGAACTGGCGTGTTTTCGGATGTTCTTAAGGTTGCATGTGTGACTCCAATCTTTAAGAAAGGGGATACGGGTCAACCCGAAACCTACAGGCCAATATCTCTTCTACTTGTGGTTTCGAAAGTTCTGGAGCAATGTATGGCCATTCAAATAGTGGATTTTTTCAATATTTAAAATATTTCTTCCCCATGTCAATTTGGTTTCAGGAAAAACGGAAATACAGTGGATCTTGTATCTGCTATTCTGGATGCTTTTCACAATATGCAGTATTTTATTTTTAGACTTGAGCAAGCCTTTGACTATGTGTGGTATCCTCCTTCGCAAACTTAAATATTAAAATTTTAACATCATAAGTGTGGACATGATTCGTTCATACCTAGAACTCAGACGTCTAGTAGTGAGGATGGCAGGGGTGTCTTCAGCGGCGGGTGAGATCAATTCTTGGGCCTATATTTTTTTAAATATATGTCAATGACCTTCCGTATAGTGACCAAATTGTTAAATATATTCTCTTTGCTGATGATACCACTCTTTCTCTTGCTGCTGATACATTGGATGGTGCGTTGCAGGAGAGGGCAGAAAACTGGTTCTGCTCTAACAGGCTGCTGCTAAATGCCCAGAAGACCCAGATGATGAGTATCTCCCTCAGAGGGCTACAGGAGACACCAAATATCTCGGCAGTATCATTTCTGGGTGCGATGTTGGATCTCGAACTACAATGGTGCGAGCATGTTGATGCCCTTGCTAGAAACTTGCCAGAAGCCTTTATCTTCTCCAACATATCTCTCAATGTGTATCTGCTAATATAAGACGAACAACAACTTATTTTGCAGTTTTTCATATACATACCAGCTATGCAATCCTTGCATGGGACGTTCGGCAGGGAGACATAGAGTTTCTGGATTGCAGAGGAGGGCTGTTAGGGATTACCCTTTCCTTTCTATAACCCAACATCAGATTAATATCTGGTTTGGGTTATAGAAACGACGGGAAAAGTGCCTTCATTAATTTGAAAAGTTTAACTGTGCCTTGTCTCTATTTCTTTGTGTGCCTGGTGTACATGAGGGAAAATTTAGAAACTCGTGCCAGGGGCGATCTGGTTCCTGCTTACCAACGTCTGTAAAGATGTCGAGACGGCCCAGGGTATTTGGCGATTAAATATTTTAATATATTTCCTGTTAGGGTAAGAGAGCTACCACTCTTTGTGTTTAAAATCCGAATATAAAAGTTTCTTACTAGTTAAGCTTTCGACTCCCCTGTGGAGTATTTTAATTCAAATATTAATCTGTTGTTGAAGTCTTGGATCTGCTGTTATGTAATGCTTTTTAGTCTGGAGTTGGTTATTCGTACTTCATATTTTAAATTTATCTTTTATTTTATATTGATTAGGAAACTGTATATTATTATATTTTATTATTTAGGATCTATTTTACTTAATCTTTGTTCATATTATTCTTATATGTAATTTACATGAATAAATTATTGATTGATTGATTGATATCAGATGATATGGCCGATAATTACAGAAATTACACCGGGCAGTATGTTTGCGATTAATTTCACTACAAAAGCAGACGGTAATTAGACCGGCCTGATGGTCAAAAATAACAACGATAATTTTAGATACCCAATTGGTGGCTTTTCTCTGTCTGAACGCTTTGAGCGTCCAGACGAGAAGGACTGCCAATTCCCCAAAAAAATAATATATACCACATCTGTCAAGTGGCGCTCCAAACGGATTCATCTTTCCAGCGACTCGGAGCACCGACAAGTGGCGAGAAGTAAGGTAGCGAGAGTATCTATAACTCACATCGACCAGTAAAAGGGACAAATCGCACTACTGGATTTTGTAACATTTACAACGCTACAATGTATGGAACATTGTGACGGCCACAAGATACTGTCGTTTTCCTAATTTATGTATATATAGTAGCAACTGACCAAGAAATATTAAATATTTTTTAAGTATTTTTTCAAATATTTAATTCACAATTTTATCTTCACGTAAGAGCAAACCTTTTTCCTGTAACTATTGGTTCAGTCGAAACGTCGCCGTCGTTTTACAATATTCTAGCTTAAAGTTTTGGTATGATGAAAATATAAATTTTGTTATAATATTATAATGAGAATATAAATTTCATTCTAAACACTATTAGAGTAACACCTACCTTTTTATAATAATTTTAATTTATTTGATTTGCAAATTTTAATTAATAACAAAATTAAAAACATTTACAAACGTTATTCTGCGTTCATTATAATAATTTAATTTTTTTATTTATTTATTAATAAAAAAATTCAAAATAAATAAAAGAGGGAGAAAAATTAAATATAGATTGGCTCATTTATATTTTTTATGATTAAATAGGTTACCAGAAAGTTAGGTCACTAAACGGCATTCGGTAATTTCAGAAGCGCAATATCTTGAAAGTCGGGAAAATGACAAAACAAGCTAATAAGCTTAAGGCAATTTTAATATTATTATGTTATAAAGTAGTAACGAAAAAACCGACAATGAAATCCCTTGATAAAAATTAATTAATGTGTAAAATAGTTCATATGGTTTCCCTGCGGCCAGATATCCGACAACGGTGAAAGTTTACTAGAAATCTCCTAGTAATACATTATTTCAGATTCTTATTTTAGTACTTTCTTAAATAAACATGCGGCTCACGAAATGATTTCAATTAATAATATATCAAACAATGCAAATATATAAAATTTTTTTCTTTGTCCTGACATTTATTTAAATACAATATAGCGCGTTTTATTTTGTAAGTCAAACGTGCCGTCCATTTTAATGTTCATAGTCGTGATACTGTACACATACACCAGGTACTACAGGAAAATAAATACTGCTTTATATGATTAGTCCCGTGCATGACGAAGGTGCGAACAAAGCGAATGACACGTCTTCTTCGAGCATTAGATTACACAAGGACATTGATTAGATTTTGATCCGCCCTCGTAATTATTTTAATTTCAAAAATAGATATACCCTTTTTTATCCAACTGTATGAAAATAAGTGAGATTTGTAAATAAATAAAAAGTAGTTCTAAAAGATGTGGTAAATTTATTAAACCGTTAAAAGCAGTCCTAGTTCTTAAATTATTTAAGATGATATTAATGAAGCATTTTTCGATGTACTACGAACATTAATTTATAGAACAATTTCTTTCTTATAATTTTTGCAGTATCGCCTATTTGTCGTTGTATTATAGATTTTTACAAACGGATTGGTCATTCCTGGAACTTCATACCAATGCCAATGCTGCATTAAATACATTTTATAAGTAAATGTCTGCGCACTAAAAAAAAACAACTAAAATATCCTCCAGCATACTTTAGCAAAAGCGTAATTAATAAATTGAATTACAAAGAAAAGTAAAAAAAAGAATAAAGGACCATATAGGGAGAAAATTAGAGCAAGGAGATATACAAAATGCTTAACACATATTATGTTTATGTGATACAAGACAGTATTGGGGGTTTCTGGGAATTTCGGATTATATATAAATAATAATATAATATGTCGTTAATTGGTGAAGAATTTGATAGTATAAGTGAAATATGTAATGCAGTTTGTCCAGACAAAATTCCATCTTTTATATTCATTATTATATTATTAATTAATTCTATTTCATTTAAGCCTTAGATCAAAACATGTAAACGAATGTATAAAGCAAAAATATGATGAATTTAAAAAAATACAGTAAAGCTGATTCAAACCATTATCGACAAATTATCATACTTTCAACGTAACCCAAATTTTTTAGAGAATTATATTTATTATATTATATTTAAATATAATATGTAAATCAGCATGGGTTTATAAAAAAGAAATCCACTGTCCGTAATTTATTTTCAATCACATCGAATATCAAAGACGTTAAACCGCCATGGAGAAATGGATGTTATCTACATCGATTTTGAAAAAGCATTTAATAAGATTTCGTTTATTATAATACTTAAAAGGTTTGAATAAATATTTAGATTTAATACTAATTTGATTACATTTTTAAAATTTTATCTGTATAATCGAGAACACATAGTAATGCTGAAATAATATAAATCTGATCCGTTTAAGCCATTTTCAGAAATTTTCCAGAGTTCCAATTAGGACCCTTATTGTTTTTATTATTTACTAATAGCCTTAGCCACGTGCGCACTAATGCCTCTTGTTTGTTAATTAAAGTAAATTGTTAATTGTTAATTAAAGTAAATTAACGTTATACTCCACCTATGATTCCAATATTTAAATTTTTGATAAACTTTCGTTCACCATTCTGTGAAGAATGCCGAATGAAGAATGGCAGTGGGATTTGTTGTATATAAATTAAATTTTTAAAAATGCATACAAAATCTCATCTCGTGTAATGGTTCTACCGCCTGTTTTGTCAATATCCTATTATTTTAGCATATGCTTCGGAAAGGGATAAGGAGATCACACATGTGTTTGCCTTAAATAGAAGTAAATATTTAGTATTAAGTGGAATTCAGGAGCTTGAACCAATACCTCCTACAACAACTCCAATCCAAGCTTTCTCGAGTTTCTTTAACTGTCCTAATTAAAACGGAGTGGCTTCAGTGTAAAAAGGACGTAAACAGCCATGTAAATAAGCTCGCTACAAGTCATGTTATCGAATGAAGAATAGCCGTGAGATTTATATAAATTATATTTAAAAAAGCATACATTCTCATCTCGTCGAATGGTTCCATCATCTGCTTTGTCAATATCTTATTACTTTAGTGCCCTTCGGAAAGGAGATCACATATGTATTTGCTCAAATTTTGTTTCGAGAACGCTTGTCAATGACATAAATAGCCTTAAATTTGTTTATTTATATGAAATGCATTGTGTGGATGTAGTGGATTATAATACAAATCTTCCTATATCTATTAACTGTGCATTATTGGCCAAATTTCTAGACGATATGTCTTGCCTCCCTTTGGTTATATTGGCTTTCTAAATAGTACAATTATCTTTGATTATTTAGTGATCCAAGCTTTCTCCTTCAAGTTTTCTTAAATTTCTTTAGCTTTCCTAAATGAAACGGAGTTGATTAAGTGCAAAAAAAAGACGAAAACAGCCATATTAATAAGCTAATAAATTATATTTAAAAAAGACATACATTCTCAACTCGTCGAATGGTTCTATCATCTGCATACCCATTTCTTCCCAATCGAGGTTTTTGAACATATCTTCTAAGGTGTTTGTATATAATTTGACAATGTATCGCCTTGTCCAACTGCTCTCTTTATTGGCATCGGGTTTGTATTTTCATGTAATCTAACTATACTTGTGGCTTGATCGTAGCAGCTTCCAATAAGTTTAATATGCCTTGTGTCGATTCTGCACCTTTGTAGGGCTTTTTAATTGCTCAGAATTCAACACTATCGAAGGCTTTTGCGCAGTCGACAAAACCTAAGTAGACCGGTATATTGTACTCCGTTGTTTTTTCTATCAATATGCGTAGGGTGTGTAAATGGTCATAAGTTCGAAAGCCCTTTCTTAACCCTGCTTGTTCTCTTGGTTGGTATTCATCCATTTTCCTAGTCATCCTCCTTGATATAATTCTTGTGAAGAGCTTGTATATTTGGGACAGTAGTATGGTCGGTATATAGTTTTTCAGCTGTGTTTTGTCTCCTTTGTTGTAGAATAGTATCATTAGTGCCTCATTCCAGTCCAGTCGGATTTCACTTTGATGGATACAATTATTTAGTAGGGTTGTTATTTCGGTTATCAAACTCTTTCCTCCGTGTTTCATCATTTCCGCTAAGTTGTTATCCTTTCCTGGTGCTTTGTTTAACTCCTCGGAGTTTACGTTCATAATCGTTCTATACAGAGATTTTTAAATATTTTCTGGAGGTTCTATTTGCGATTTGTATAGTTCTTTATCGGATTCTTCCGTTACCCTTAATATGTCTTCCCTGTCCCGGATTTCTTGATGATCTTTATTTTTAAGAACCATTAGCTGTTGTTGATGATCCGATTTTCTTTTGAGGACTTTCATATTTTTATTATTCGTTATGATCTTTATAATATGCTCTTCCTGCTTTTTTCTTTTGTCTTCCCGAATTGATGTTGTAATTTGTTTATTCAGATTTGCGCCAGTTTCCTTCCTTTATCCTGTTCTTGTAGAAGGTTTCCCCTTACCTCAATTAATTTTCCAGTCTTGTCGCTTATTATTGTGTTGTCTTTCTTTTTCTTTTTTGCTAATTTTCTGGACACCGTTATCATTATCTCTGTTAGTTCCCTATTCATCATGTTGATATTGTTTCTTGTGCTTGGTTTAATTTCCTTTACTTTTGTTGTTTTATTTCTTCTTGGTATACCGTTTCTTTTTCTTTTAGCTTCTGTACGTCTATGTTTTGTGTCCTGTTTGAATCTTTTATATCTTTCTAGTTTTACATCCAGGCGTAGCGTCGCTCTCACCATTTTGTGATCACTTTCTACTGAAATTTTATTTATAACATATATAATAATATAATTATATACTAACCCAAACTAACCCAATGCATCCCATACTGTGATTTATTGGTCAAATTCCTTGACGAGTCCTTGCCTCCCTTTGGTTGTATTGACTTTCTAGTATAGTTCTCTCTTTCTTAGATGAAACGGAGTAGATTAAGCGTAAACAGGGACGAAAACAGCCATGTAAATAAGCTCGCTACAAGTCCTGTTATCGAATGAAGACTGGCCGTGGGATTTGTTTATATATAAATTATATTTTAAAAATGGTATACACTCTCGTCACATGGAATGGTTCTACCATCTGCTTTGTCAATATTCCGTTACTTTAGTGTTCTTCTGAAAGAGAGAAGGAGATCACACATGTGTTCGCCTCATATAGCATTCCTCTCGCTTATAATTGTTTACTTAAATAGCCTTATTTTTTTTCCTTTTTGTAAAACGCATACCTTGTATGGGTGTAGTGGGTTATAGTCCAATGCATCCTATATTTATTAATTGTGCTTTATTGGCCAAATGCCTAGACGGTATATCCTTGCCTTCCTTTGTCTGTATTGGTTTTCTAGTACACTTATCAGTGATTATTTCTCCTTCAAGTTTTCTTGAATTTCTTATGCTTTCCTAGATAAAACTGAGTGGATTAAGTGTAAAAAGAGACTGAAACAACCATGTAAATAAGCTCACTAAAAGTCATGTTAGACAATCAACCACGTCTTATATTATCGTTATTTGTCCGCTGAAAGTTAATTGTGGTTATATACCATCATAAAATGCCGTATAATTTCTATTCTAAATTGATTCCCTATAATATCGCATTCTATCTTATTAATTTCCTTGCGTGGCTGTGATATTTCGGAAATCGAATTGTCATGTGGATTTTCTCGTAGAAGACTTATTTTTGTGAGCTATCGGTCGCTAACTAGAGATGTGTGCATCGAACTGCTATCTTGTCGATCTATGATTTATAAATATTTATTTTTGAGATTGCTTGCTGTGTGTTAATATTAAAGATTACGGGTGCGGTATACAGCAAGCCCACCGATGTTAAAATAGTTGAGAAGAAAAAAATTACAAAATATTAGTCATTGCTTGGAATGGATTGTTGGAAGAACGCAGAATATTTTTTACCACCACTAGTTTTTAGCTGCAACTTTGCAAACGTTGTAACGATGTAAATGTTATTAAATACATTATAGCGATTTTCTCCTTTTACTGATCGATTTGTGTTATCGATACTCTCGCTACCTTACTTGTCGCAACCTTACTTCCGGTGTTCCAACCGGCTCCAGAGGTACATCCGTTTGGAGCGCCACTTGGCAGATGTGGTATATATTCTTTTTTGAGAAAATTGATAGTCCTCGGCGAGAAGTTCTCGCCTGAACACTTCCGTATCGGAATATATCATTGCTATCTAACTAACGCCTTATTATATCGTTTCAGTCTTAAGCGAATTAAGTAGAATGTACATTTTCCAAAATTATCGGCCATATCATCTATTAACTAGTGTGGTGACCCTTTTTTTAAGGTATATTCGACACGAGTGTTTCTATCTAAGATGGCTAAAGTTATTTATCATTTACCTAGGGTCCTTCTGTGGGACAGAATTGCTTCTATGGGGTAAAATTCCTTCGGTGAGGTAGCATTTCACCCTGAACTAGCTCGACCAGAATCAAGTAAAATCGATTTTAATTTATTTAATGCCTAAATTACCATATATTTCTTACTGTTATATTATATCCTTTGGATTAATGGATTTGTGGCTAGGCAACTGTAGGTAGTTTACCTAAATTACCGTCTATTTCTTACCGTTAGGTAACATTTTAATTAATGAATATTTAATCCAATGACTGTCGATCATTTGCCTTAATTGCCGTATATAGCTTATCGTTATATATCATTTCAATTAATGAATATATAATTAAAAATTATTGTAGATCATTTGCCTTAATTATCGCATGTTCCTTGCCGTGATATCTCATTTTAATTAATGATTATATAGTTAGGGACTTATGTCCGAGCTTATTTCCTATTATGTTATATTATAGTATCATTAATGTTATTTTAATAATGAAAACATTATTTTTGTTAATAAAACATTTTTTACTTTAGTCATGAAATGCTTGACCATAAAAATTAAAAAAATAATTTGTTTTCCACTGCATGCAATGTTAAAAAATGCTCTTCTGGCAATAACTCCTGAACGCATGAAATTATCGATATGCGGTTTAGAGGCTTTTTCCTGCAAAATTTGAAATTTCGGAGAAAAATTTAAAAAACCATGAGCTTTTGAATTGGCACCCCCTAGCGGGAACAGCAAATACCAATTTGTCATGGGTATATTTTGTTCTTAATAAGCAAGGTTTCCTCTCTCAAACAAAACCTAGTTTGCTCAAATATGTTGAGTCAAACTAAAGTTATAGGCATTTCAATCAGTCAGATTTCTCCCTTCCCCCGCCCTTATTTCATGCCCTACAATCAAAAGTGATGAACAAAACAGATGCAGAATTTCACGAGGATTACAGTGGTGGTATTCTTTTATTTTCTTTATCAACTTATAATAAAACATTTTTGAATAACATGCATTTTTATACCCGACCATACCTAGTGCGCCCCCTAGCGGTAGAGGTATGAACTTGAAAATGATTTCCAGTGTTCCCTTTTGGTTACTTTGGTTAAATAATTTTTACCGCAAGTCTCTACGACTAGTAGTTTCTGAGATACAACCGCTTACCTCGCTTATTTGTCCACCCTGTACATATTTACCTCACCGGTTATTTCATAGGTTTGGTATTATTGAATGACTGTTTATTGGTCTTCTAATATTGTCGCTCCCGTGGGATTGATTTAGGTTAAGTTTGGTTAATAATCATTTCATTTATACCTGCATATATTTACTGGCTATACCTATACAATAAGATTTGGGCAATATTAAGGTTATAAGGCATAGTTTAGCAAGTAGTATCTTATGTTGTCTTGACTTATTATTCTTGTAATATCGGTGAGATGCCTTACAAGAGAATCTTCTTATTAGTTTAAGATCGAAACCATAACCTCAAATTGATTTAAGATGGGATTAATTGTCCTTTGAGTTTGTGTAAGTTTACATTTTTAAATAAATAAGTCATTTGTAATCTTGATGTTTATCTTGGTACATTGCAGTCAAAATGAGAACTAATTTGTGTATATAAAATTTCTCAACGTTCTTTTACAGGTTTTCTTCTTCATTTTATTACCCTATTTTCAAGGATCAAAAATCAATGATAAATTTTCCTAAACAAAATTTTGTGGCGCCCTATTCTAACTGCCAAGACAGACCCACGCCTTAAAAAAAATTGAATCCGCTAAGTAAACCTGGCATATGGACCGCCTAATGAGCAATTAGCAAATAAGGTTACATAATTGCCACTCAACGTTTAAGGCTGATTACAAAGTGTCCTTAAGTACTTTAACATCTTTACAGAAATCATGTATTATATTAAAGAGTTGGTAATAGAACTTTGAATTATTCTAAGTTTCAAATGGAATATGTTATCTTTTGCTTATGCAAATTGTTGATATAGGATTCCGTTTAACATAATAGTGAGTGAGGTCTAGTTTAGGATACTGATGACGTTGTAAGGAGACTGAGTTAATAAAAAAATATTTTCAACTAAATACTCTCAGGAGTCCTCTCTAATACCTGATAACAATTCGGATGCCATCATCATTAAACAATTCAAATATTCGGGGTGGCCTCGCTTCAAAAGCCGCCTCGGCCCGCCTTCCTCTAGCCTCCGGTTCAAAGCATCTTTTTCGTCATTTTTACCTAAGAAGTGTTTTTTTTTCGGCATTAGGTAGACCTGGCAGATGACTAATTGGCCTCGAAATAATTTCGACTTGCGAAATAAAGAATATTAAGTGTCATGCCACACACATGGTCAAAATATACTTATTTATTTACCTGGCTGGAAAGCTAAGGTTTAGTTATGGGTGTAATTTAAATTCCGATTGATTAATGGTCAATTGAAGGTTGATATAATGGAACTTTGGAGGCAACGGATATTTAAAATCGTATTATTTGTGACTTTTTTTGGGATTTTCCCCATACCAATATTAAAACAATACTTTGAAGATGATGGTTTCTTTGAATGTTTGGAATTTAGTAACCCATATTGTGGACACAAAAGTGAACAGACTAAGGAATTTGTTAAAGAATCCATAGAATGTTAAGAAATTGGCCTTCAGTGAAATTTAATAAAAATTTTACATTTATAAAGATAGACACCCTTAAAAAAAATTAAATAGGTAAATATGAACCCATTTCTAATATAAAATAATTTCAATAACCATGAAAATTATACAGGGCATAGATAATAAGTCCTGCTGATATGTATAGCTCTTTTGCCACCTGGCCCTCCCGTCGCCAAAACCTGACTATGCCACTGAGTGATGTATGTATCGAACCTTTATTTTCCTTTATGACTGAAAATAAGCTTCTGTATTCCGTGCTTGCACCTTATAATATTCTGGCAGACATCATGTGCTATGATTAATAATCGTGTAACATCAGAAGCGTAGGTAATATTTAATAATATGGTGGAATTTAAGACAATAATCCTTTAAATACTGCCTCTGTTATTCTTTAATTGATATTTTATTTTTGAGGCTCGTTTAAAATCATATGAGTCTCTACATGCTCAAATGTATCATAAATTATCATTTAAAAAAATATATGTGGGTAAGTTTTGTTGAAGGAGGACTTTTTTGAAAAATGACCCATACAATGGGGTTAAATTTAATCGTCAGTTGAAGTCATTATTTTTCTCATAAAGATGCCAATGATAAATTTAAAAGTTTGTAAGACAAAAGTTATTAACAACTGCTTAGAAGGAACACTAATTCAAAGTATTTTTACGCATAATTTCATTGCAGATCTTGCACAAGACTTTACCCATGTAGTTTACAATAATTTTTAATTTAATCTAAGTTCATATTAATAAGGAGGTATTAGACCTAATGGTCAGTGATAATCTCTTATCCACAAGAATCTCAGATTGGATAGTGTCATCAGAGCCCTCGTGCTCCGATCATAGACATATTCTCTTCAATCTGAAAACAGGTGAGACCCATCTTTGAATACAGAGACCCTAAGTGCACTGATTGGGCTGGTTTTAGTCTTACCCTTCAGGAGCAGATGCGGACCTCTATTGCCAAGATATCAAACCGTGAGGAGATTGAGCTGGCCTCGGAGCAACTGAGGTCTGCCATAAATACGGCTTATTATGAAAACTGTTCACTCAAGACTAAAAGAGATAACAGAGGAACCACTTGGTGGAACAACTCCCTTGACAAACAAGCAATAGAGCTAAAGAGACCGGCATATGGGATCAATACAGAACTGGCCTAACGAACTACAACAAAGCCATCAGAGAGGAAAAAAGGAATTCATGGGAAACCTTCTGCCAGAGCATAACAGATGCACCTGGCAGTGCTAGGATCCATACAATTCTCTCTAGAGAACCCGTTCAGGAGTTAGGATCGCTAAAACGACCTGACGTATCTTTTACGGAATCTGGTACAGAAACGTTAGAGCTTCTGGCTCTCATTTCCCGGGATGTCGGATTTTGCATAATGATGAGCAGGAGCCTTTTTGGGACCGATCAAATCGGCCAAAAACGGGCGACTGGATTGTCCCCAAGAACATCATTAATACATCAACAATTAAAAGTGCTATTCTATCGTTTCAGCCTTTTAAATCACCTGGTGAGGACGGAATATTTCCATCACTGCTGCAGACCTGTCTGGAGGTATTAACACCGTTCTTAATTAAACTTTTTAGAGCCAGCCTAGCGAGTAATTATATAGCTAGCAGCTGGACTAAAATCAGAGTGGTGTACATCCCAAAGATGGAGACCAATAAATCTGACCTCCTTTCTGTTGAAATGCATGGAAAAGATACTCGATGTGCACATTAGAACTGGTGCACTTGGTGAGTATCCAATAATAGCACTAAACAACCTTGTCGGGAACATAACACAAGCGTTAGACAGCAAGACTACCGCGGTGGGTGTATTCTTAGACATTGAAGGATCATTCAATAATGCATTACCAAACTCCTTATAGACAGCATTAGCTGAAAGAGGGGTTGAACCCCAAATTAGGAACTGGATTGGAAGTAAGTTAAATTGCAGACTAGGCGCAACAATGCTACAGGGGGGAGCTACAGATTCAGGGCTGTTAGGGGATGTCCGCAGGGCGGGGTTTTGTCGTCCCTTCTGTGATCTCTTCTGATGGACGATCTGTTGGCGGTCCTCTCGCTGTAGGATGTGCAGGTGCAGGCATACGCGGATGATGTAGTAATACTGATTAGAAGCAACTCGCAAAGAACTATCTCAGATGATCTACAAGAGGTGCTAACCGTGGTCTATGACTGATGTGAATAGGAACAACTATCTGGTGAACCCATAAGAGTTACAGAACCGTTCATAAGGAAGAAAAGGCTGGATGACCTAAGACCACCTTGACTCAAAGGAGAAACTATCTCATTTGCGAATACAGTGAAGTATCTGGGAATTACCTTAGATAAAACACTTAACTGAAATGCGTATCTGGATAAAATTGCTGCAAAAGCGATACTGCCACTATGGACCTGCAGACGCATTTGTGGCAAAATATGGGGCATACATCCCAAACAAATGCACTGGCTCTATATGGCGGTCCTAAGACCAATGATATCATATGGAGCAGTAGCTCGGTACTCTAAGAGCTTACAGAGCTCCGCGAGAATCAAATTATCTCCCCTACAAAGACAAACGTGTGTCTGTCAATTAGTGCCGCCTTCGGCACTACACCCACGGCAGCGCTTGAGTGTCTTCTAAATCTGCCACCTCTCCAAATAGTACTGGCGAAGGAGGCTATCATGGTTCAATTCAGCATGCCCGGAAACCCCCAGGTACCGAATTTTGTCAATGCAGCTTGAGCGATTTTGAAGATATTTAAGCGTTCCGGTACTTTTTGCTAATAATGCGTTGTTATCACATCTCAGCAATTAGAAAAGATAAAATTTTGAAAATTTGGGATCTTACTAAATATGATATGCTCAATTTATTGCAATAAAAATAAGTGGGGCGTCCATGAGCAGGACAGTGTGTTGGGTCTACCATCAGATGTTATGCCTACCAAAACTACCTATTACCATGCCTATGACGTCCTCCTACCAGAGATGAACGAATGGGCAAAAGACTCGGAACATTTGGAGAATAACAGAGAATAGTTGGTTCACTGACGGCTCCAAGACATCAATAATGGTACAGGAGCCGCTGCTTCGAATAAAAATGGTAAGGTTGAGTTAAGTGTTCCCTAGACAAACATGCACCCATTTTTTAGGCTGAAGTTAAGGCCATTGATATGACTGCATAGTGGCTCATAGAAACCGGAAAGGCAAGTCAATCAATATTTTCTCGGGACAGTCAAGCAGCTTTAAAAGCCCTTAAATCTAACCGTTGGCGTTGTTCATCCAAGACAGTATGGAACTGCCAGGAACTACTCACCAAACTAGGTAGAGAAAAAAAACTTACACTGATCTGGACATACAGGATATGAAGGCAACGAAAAAGCTGATGCTCTTGCGAAGCAGGCGGCCGCAACGGCCTTCATAGGACCAGAACCAGTACTGGAATAGCATATAACACAGCTAAAGAACCCCTGTCCAGGTGGACACAAAAGCAATTTGTGGACAAATTGAGAGAGTTGCCAGGCCTAACTCATTCAAAGATGGCGGTGAATCTGCCATCAGGGGTGAGAACTGGACAACTTCTTCAACTTGGTCGACAGCAGGTACAAGCTACATGAACAAGATAGAGCTCTCCGAAGAAACGGAATGCCGCTTGTGCTTGGAGGACGAAGAAACAATGGAGCATGTTGTATGCCTCTGTCCAGCAATGGAAAGAACCAGACAAACAGTCTTTGGAAATTATCATGTCACACTTGCAGATTTGAAAACTATCCACCCCAGAAAGCTGTTCGATTTCATGAAAAGGATCGTGGCTCTGGCATAGTGGAAACCACAGATGTGAGCCACAATAGACCAAGGATCGCAGTGGAGGGTCCTATTTGGGCCCACTCACGTGTACGAATACGAATACTAATAACGATTTACACGCAAAAAAATGTTAACCCAAACTACCTGGAAATATTTAATTAGATTCACTTACAAGTCATCAGTCTTCCGGGAACTTATTTATAGTATCTAGTAGATAATAATTAGTGCGCAATTTTTAATTTATTATGCAATTCAATGAACTTGACTACTTTGGATTCTAAAGATGAATAATTTTTTATTTATAAACAATATTATTAGAAGCCTATCGCTATATTGGGAGCCGTTAACGCAAAAGTAATTCTAAAAACCTTAGCATGTTAATATATCTATCCTGGGTGATCTAAACTATCTGATTAACATAGGCAAGTAATAAAAATCGCTCTTTCGCAAACCATCAAAAATATTTGTTTAGATTATTCATTTTATATTTTTTTTCCTAATTTGCGTCAAAATGATTTCATTTCAACACACACAGGAGTGTCGAAAGGAGAACTAACCACATCAGAATCACAAGATGGCCGCTCATCGACACTATACTCTAATTATTTTTTTTTATTAAAAAGCCTTCAAAGAAGAAAAAAAAAGTTAAAAAAACACGTTTTAAAACACATTTAGCCTACTTACCCGATAGGAAACTCCCCGCAAGCGAGTCGTTTCCTAATTTCGTATTCGTGCGAAAAAATAGGGTATTTTAAAACAAATTCCTTTTTTCTACAGCCGCGCGCAAAATAACTAATTGAATTGAATTCAAATGAAGTCGCAAAATCGACGAATGCCGTGGATCCTTATTTTGCGCTCTAGCGCGAATATGGAAAAGAAAAATCTCACTTTTTCCGTCGAGTGTGCTATGAATGGTCATGGAAACCGAAGATAAATAAATGACAGTCGTGCGTTTTTTACAGTTTGTTGCTGGCACTCCTGCAGTGGGAATAGTGGGATCACGAGACTCGATTGTCGACTTACGTCTATCGAGTTTGGTCGATACTCGATAAATTTGTTTCACGAGCTTCGATTAATCGACACGACTCTATGAAATTGAAATTCTCCCGACTGCGCTAGAGGAGTCGAGTTAATTATTTTTAAGGTTATGTGCATGTTTTTGTTATCTTTTTGTTGACTAATGTCAATATTTAAATTTTTCATCTTAAAATAAGTAAAAAAAAGTTGCTAAACATTAAAATAAATATGCTGCCAATTTTTCGAGACCGTTTCTTGCACATGCAAAGAAGGCAGGAAAATCTCATGTTGCTTCGTAGACGTGAAGAACTGAGAAAAAATCAACAACCATTTGAACTGCCTGAAAGAAGATTTATTGAACTCTTCAGGTTGTCTAAGGACTTGGCAAGGAACCTAATCGAATTTGTAATGCCCCACGTAAATGAACGACAACTGGCTAGAGGAATAACGCTGGAAAATATGGTATTATGTAGTTTGCGTTTTTATGCAACAGGCTCATATCAAAGATGTTTAGGGGAAGAATTCTACTTTGGTATGGCCCAAAGCACTGTCCATAAATATGTGCATCTTATCACGAATATTCTAAATGAATATCTAGTGCCTCAAAAAATCTTGTTTCCCACAAGCGAAGAGGAGAGAGATTACTTAAAAAGTGAATTTTTAAGGAAATTGGGATTTCCGGGTTGTATTGGGGCTGTGGACGGCACCGATATGGCTATTTTAAAGCCAGTAATTGAAGAATATAACTTCATTAACCGAAAAGGTTATCATTCTATAAATTGTCAAGTAATTTGTGACTCGCAACTTAAAATTAGAAATGTACTTGCAAATTTTGGTGGCAGTACCCATGACAGCTTTATATGGAGAAATTCAGTTATTAATGATTACATGAGTCAAGTGGCGGCTAATAATGAAAGGTGTTGGGTAGTGGGAGATTCTGGCTATCCACTTTTACCTTATCTAATGACTCCTTTTCGTGTACCAGCTAACAATGCAGAGGCGAGTTAAAATCAGGCACATATACAGAGCAGAAACTGCATTGAGAGGTGTTTTGGAATGCCTAAAATGAGATTTAGATGCTTGCTAAGGGAACGCACATCAAGATACAAACCTGAGTTTGTTTGCAAATTAATGAGAGTCTGTGCAACACTACACAATATGTGCATAGATGGACATGTCGAATTTGTAGAAGAATTTCCAGTGCAGAATCCAGAGGGCGGTATAGAACATAATCCAGTAAACCAGGCCCATGATGCTCATGGTGGACAACATAAAAGTGATTTTATTGTCACTAATTACTTTCACTAAAACTTTTTTGCCAAAGAGATTATTCTCTTTTGTGTTAATTTTTTGTAATTTTTTTTTTAACAAAATAAATATTTATATTTTCTATTCCATTATACATGATGTCCCAGTTTTATGTTAATAGTGAATATACAAGTTTGCAAGAAGTCCGGATTTGCTTTTTTCACAAAATGTCTGTTGTGTTGGCCCTTACTCATAAATCAAATGTTATAAAATTGTAGTTTTTTTTAATTTCTCAGTTTATTCAATCTAAATGAAAATAAAAGTAACAAAAATCAAAAATAATCATAAAGAAGATCAATTTACAACTTCTCCGCAATAATTTTTATAGAGTCGGCTATAGAGCCCATTTTTTGATCAATGGAATCCAATTTTTCCTCAATGTTTTTAAGACTACTATTGTTTCGCCATATGCTTCTTCCATCAAATTTTCAGTTTTCCTTTTCATATAACAATGTTCATCATGAGTTAAGTTTACTCTAGGTATACTAGGAGTCTTAGTAGAGGTACTAGCTGTAGGAGCATGTTTAGGAGGGGAATATACCAATTCAGTTTAAATTTTTTGCAAACTGGTGGATGTTGTGCTGTTATTTTGATTTGTAGGTGTAGAAGTGAATTGAGCTCCGAATTGAGTAGAATGGGTGGGTGTAAAAATTGGAGTCAGCTAAAAATTATTACACCATCAAATCGAAAAAAAAAACAATAATGATAGAAAGAGATCTTACACCTGCTTCCGGCATATTTAATCCGATAAAACTCGTGCCCAGCAATTGCAAAGCCCGCTCCTCATATTCATTTAATTGTTTGGAACTTGGAGGCCCCCTCCTGTTCCTTTTTGGTCCTTCTTAATTTCCACTGCTTTCTTTTTAAGTGCTGACTTAAAATCAGTCCACGTCTGAAAAAATAATTTTTTCATGTGATTTATGAAGAAACGAATCAATTTTCTTGTGTTGGATGCTGTAGCTTTAAGTTAATTAGGTAGGTACTAAGCATTATTTTTTAGGTACAAAAGATAAGGGTTTTCGAGATCAGAGTAAATGCTTTTTGCGATTGCAAAGACCTACTAATATTTGCGAGCGATTTAACGATGCATACAGTTAGCTAGATAAATACCATGGTGTGTCTGCAAAAAGCGTTTACATCTACTACCTGTTCAGTCTTAAAAAAAAAAATAGCCTTATAAATACTATACCTACCTTTATCAATTTTTCGCTAGATTTATTAGTATACCCCAAACTATTTAGCCGGGCAGCAAGAGTTTCCCACTTTTCTTTAATTATTTGCTTTGCATTGGGGGCAGCCGCTCTGCCAGAAACCATTTCCGGATTATTTTCAAAGAAACCTAACATGATTTCCCAGTGTTTTGGGGTTGGTCTTGGAGACATTATTATTTATTAATATATACGCCAACAAAAAAACAAATTCAAATTCAAGACAGTACGAACGGTAAAAAATCGTTAAAAAACAAGAATGACAGTTTGACAGTCTCGGATGACTGTTGCCCGACCAAACCGAAGTTAGGCATAATCGAGAAACTCGATTCTCTATTCGATCGGGGATCGTGAACAGCTTTATAGACACGATAACGAGTTGACTCGATTTGATCGGGTCGAGTCTCGTGATCCCACTGCTGTTCTAAATATGCCCGAAGCCCGAATATAATATGTCAAAACTGACAGTCATTTGCAAATTTCAGAATAAGTATAGAGAAAAATGTGGATTTAATTTTAAAAAATGCGGCTGTAGAAAAAGTTCTGTGTGTTTTTCGAGCGCAAAGTAAGATTGCCGTTTTCGAAAGATTACTGCGCGACGCGGCAATCCGTTACTTTGCGCTCTAAATACACAAATAACTATTTCTACTACCGTGCGGAAAATACTCACTACGAGATTCGTTAAATACACGTTTTTATGCAGAGGGTAAAATAAATTACTTTACGCACTAGGGCGTAAAGTAAATCTGACGTATCTTTTGACATTTAGTGCAGTGCGTGAAATATTTTCTTACACACTAGTGCGTAAAGTAATTTAATAATATTTTTATTTTTTCGTATTTTTCGTTAGTAGAAAAAAATTTGTATGATAATCATATGTAAAGTACCCTTTTTTATTTATGGGATTGACAATATTTCCATTCATAAAAAAGGGTCACTTCACACACTTGTTGCATAAATAACTATTATATACTAGTTATATAATAATAATAATAATAATATTAAAGACATTTATTAACTCAAAATTATTACAAGTTTCCAATATTACTTTATAAAACTACACAATACAATGAGTTAATTGGCTGTAATTCAGCCTCCCATAGGATACTACACAAGTGCATCCCGCTGGGTGCTGTTGAAGCCAACCAAATATAGGACGGATATAAATAAACTAATCGAAAATTGCGACCAAAAGAAAGATCAACTTATATATCCGCTTAATATATATTCATAGTCAGATGACAACAAAAATAAATGTAAGTCACACTTTGTAGCATACCCACACAATCATATAGAGAGGAGAAGGAAGAGGGAGAAAATAAAAAAAAAATAAAAAATTAAAAGGAGGACACACTGATGGTGGATGAAGACAAGCCGGCGTTGATGAGATAACCAATGTAGAATACTTAACGTTAAAGAGCCCCTGACACAAATGTAAATGTATAAAATTAAGGGTTGGAGAAAACAGTATCAATGTTCATTGAAAAGTTTTAGTTTCAGTCTTTTTTTAAATGCTGCTACAGAAAGAGGAAAATCGGTTACGTTAAATTTGTTTATGAATGAGGCAATACAGTAGGAGAAAGACCGCTTAAAATACTCTTTGGAATGCGCTGGAATTGTTAAAATATTTCTCCTACGAATATTAAGGTTGTGAATATCTGTTCTATAAGTAACCTTCCGAAGAAGATACGGCGGGGATTTATATTTTAATATTTTATAAAAGAAACAGGTGGCATGCAAAATTCGTCTACTACACACATTAAGCCAATGAATTTCATTGAGCTTATGAGAGATTCGCTCCATTCGTTGAATTCCAAATATTAATCTCAAACATGAATTTTGAAGTTTTTGGATTCTTCGTTTATCATATGCATTTCAACAAGGTCCATATATACTGTCACAAAAATTAAGAGGAGACAGGACCAGTGTTTCACAAAGCATTTTTTTAATTTCGATATTTAAATAGTGCCGATGCGAATAAATCATTTTTAAAACCGAATAACCGGTGCGTAGTTTTTCGGTGACATGTTCACTGAATCGTAGCTTATAATCAATGTTAAGACCCAAATTCTTTGCAGTCCCCTTAAAATTAATAGGAATGTTATTAATATTGATGCGCAGCGATGCCAGAATGTTGTTTCGATGGGGTTTACTACAGAAAAGGATAGCAACGGACTTGTTAGGATTAACAGACAATAACAATTTTTGAGCTTCAGCATATATCTCATGCAGATCCAAGTTAATGCAGCGAGTTGCACTGCAGACATCAGAATAGCCAAATGAAAAATAAAGCTGAGTGTCATCTGCATAGCAATGATAGTCACAGTGCCTTACATTCTTTGCCAGTTGAAATGTGTACAAAGTATATAGCAACGGGCCCAGAATACTGCCCTGGGGAACTCCAGAAACTACACTCAATGGGTTTGAAGAATTAACATTTTAGGTTACTCTCTGCAGTCTATCCGACAAGAATGAAGATACCAACCCCAATGCACCCTCTCCAAAATTCAGATAATTCAGGATAGATACCAGGATCTGATGATTCACCATATCAAAAGCCTTTGTGAAATCCAAGAGTACTAAAACAAATGCCTTATTATCATTCAAAGTTCTAAATATGTCATCAGTTACTTGAGAAAGTGCAGTGGCACAGCTGTATCCGCTGCGAAAACCGGATTGATACTCTGGAATTAAATTATTCCTATTGAGGAATTCAAGAATTTGATATTCCATAATCTTCTCAAGAACTTTAGAGAGCACTGGGAGAATAGATATACAACGTAATTGACTAAAATCAGTAGGGTTGCTCACCTTAGGTAGAGGCACAATGTTTGCTTGCTTCCATTTAAGTGGCAAATAGGAATGCTCGATACAACAATTTAAAATGTGTGTTAGAGGGTTAAGTATGGAAGGACATGATAGCAGAACCAATGTTATGTTTAACTGATCAATTCCAAATGCCTTAGAATTTATATTACTCAATATTTTCATGACAATGTCTTGAGTTACGAGAGCAAAATTAAACTGCTCAAAGTGCCCTAATTTATTGTTATTAAAAAACCGAACAAAATCCGGATCGGGCGCACCAACATTTTTAGTAATTTCAGAAAAATATTTATTAAGTTCATTGACGTTTTGCATCGTTTGTGGTAATTGATTTTTTTTTTATAAAAATTCATCTTTCTCAATTCCTGCCATTTCTGTTTTTGATTAGAGTTGCTGAACTTATAATTCAAATAGGCTTTTTTTCCGATCTTATTGCACTTGTTGTTAAATTTCGGTACTGCTTGTAGCATTCCCAATCCACCTGACGCTTGGTTTGTCTATATTTATTTAATGCTCCATTTCGAAGCCTCTGCATAAACCTAATATTAGCTGTGATCCATGGTCGATAAGGATGTTTCTTTCCCTTAATGTATTTTAAGGGAGCATGGATATGCAGAGTTTCCAGAATGCCATTCATGAAGAAATCAATTTTGTCGTCTATATTGACCATGTTATACATAACATGCCACGGTTGCGATTCCAGATCGGAATGAAATTTAGTCCTGTCAATACTATGTAACTGTCTAAAACTAAAGCTATTCGAAGATGACGTACATATAGCCAGGTTAATTGTACAATAAACCAATTTATGATCTGATAGATGAAGATCTCTGGTACCGGAGCTTTCAATACAATCCAGATTACAAAAAATTAAATCAAGTAGTGTAATAGATACATTAGTAATTCTCGCTGGCTCAAATATAAGTTGTTTTAGATTAAAAATATTAGTGATATCCATTAGTGAGTTAGAGATATTATTATCTAGATCTAGCAAATTTATATTAAAATCACCCAATACTATAATTGAATCATACTCAGCAAAGAAATTAAGTAGAACGTTTTCAAAACGCGATAAAAAAAAAGACTTACATTACTATTAGGCGGACGGTAGATGTTGCCAACAATTATTTTTTTCTCATTCACCCTAAGGGTGATCCAAATATGCTCTATATATTCCCTGCATTCTTGAAGGACAGTGCCAAATACAAGGTGATTTCTCAAATATATCGCAACACCTCCACCCCTTCCCACTCTATCTTGGCGAACAATTACGTAATTATTAATATGCAAATTTATATCATTAATGTATGTCAGCACACAGCCATGTCTCAGAAACACCCAATAGATCATACTGTTGTTCAAGTACCTAAATGATCCTGAAAATCATTGAAACAGTTTAAAAGCGATCTGGCATTAATGTGTCCACAGGAAAACATGGAAACAAAAATAGGAAGTAAAAAAGGAAAAAAAGGAAATGGGTACACCTACTGAAGAAGTAAATATTTAATAAAGATATTTTTCACCCAAGATATGCGGCAATACGCACACACAAAAACGTTCTCACACTTACCCTAAGAATCGCTCAAATTAAAAACTATTCTATTAAGAAAAGATAACTATGTTGAATCTCTTACTCGCATAGTTAGTTAATATTTTTCTCTAGGTCGGCACATTGCACAAGAAAAGAAAATGACGTTAAAAAAGGTGTCAAGAGAAAAAAGAGAAAAAAGTAACAATATAGATCAACTGACACCTACTAAAAAAAACAAAAAAAAACAGTATAATTCTCCTAATCCCCAACCATGACAACGGGAATAGTACAAATACACATCAGTTGATTAGCTTATTTCAATAAAACAAGAAAGTATTATACCTAACAGTAACACCTAAGTAATTTGTGAAAAAATTCAGAAAGTACGCACTATTATCTTTAATTTGAACCATGGCAACGGGAATAGTACAAATCCACATCAGCTGATTAACTTATTTCAATAAAACAAGAAAGTATTATATCTTACAGTAACACTTAAGTAATATGCACTTTTATCTTTAATTTGAAGAATAGAAAATCAGAATAACCTGACTTAATTTCAATGACAAGAAAATACTATATAGAGAAACAAACTATACAGAGAAACATACAAATGTTAAAGTTTAAATTTTAAATATAAATCAGTTCAGTTTACATTACTTTAACGTTCACTTACACTGTGTCAATCAGAGGATCAATCAATCTCGCCCAGGGCACCCAAATCCGAAATTCTCTGCACAATATCACCTCGCCTTATATGAATAGTACCCTTTAACACCCACGCACATTTACTTGTGAATTTTCGTACGGCACTGTCAAGTAAGCCATGCCGAAACTTGGTCAAATCCTCCTTTATTTGGATTTGATATTATATCGTCCAAGGTCTCTGTCAGTATTTCCAAAATGTTAAAATTTGCATTCGGTTTCACCTGATAAAATAGGAAATATTCTTGTATGGGTTCAAATTGTTTTTCCTGACTTCTCCATAGATCATCGTAGTACAAAAATGTCAAACCATTTTTCGGTTTTCTGCATTTTTGCCATTTTTGCAGCGGCTATGTGAAGTTACGGTTCTGATATGTCATTCTTAACGAAATTCCGCATCTTGATACGTCGATTCATCTCAAAAAAATAAGTGCTCCCAAGTGCCTTGCAAATTTACATTGTGCAAGTCTATTATCCAGGAGTCTATTAATAAATTTCAAAAATCATATTTATGAAGAAACTTGTCACGTTGTAAAATGCACGAGAGATCTCTATTATGATTATTGAAATCATTTAGGTATACCTACGTGATGTAAAACGCGCTCACGCCTCTGGGAACTCCCCATGATTATTAATACTTTATTTTGTTTAATATATCTTTGACCATCGTTTTTCCCATTGTCCACTTAAACGAATTTTTCAAGGTCTTTTTTATTAATTTTGCAATAATTTAACACATATGCGTTTCTTAAAAGTCAGCGGCTTTCCCATAATTTAAAGTTATAAATAAATCAAATTTCGTTATAGGTATCTAAATAGGCTATTCTATTAAACACAAATAATATCTGTATACCAAACGTATGTACGGAACCATTGCGGAAAAATAATATATTTTTTTAGTTAGCTTATTTTAGAGACAAATTAACATCACACAATTTAAAAAGCTACATATATATTTTTTTAAATAGCAATAGATGGATGTGAGGTAAAAAGACTAACATGAAAAAAAATTAAGTAAATATCGAATAAATAAAACAAACTTAAAAGCTTGAAATGAGAATATTTTAGGCGCATATATATTTGAAAAAATAAATTTAGAAAATACGTATACGTATAGTTTTACAACCCATTACTTTTGTATTCGAGAATATTATATATTAAGATTATGCATTTTGTTTTGTAGTAGCACGCTTTTGCGTTGGTAAGTCGATGGGTAAAATGTTGGGAAATGTGTGCATTTTTTAAATTTAATGTGTTGAGGACGCTGTAGTTTGACACAGATTATTTTTTAGGTATTTTACCAAATTGGTGCTTTCTTTATTCGTTGGAATGTATTGTTTCTGGAGTAAATGATAAAGTGGTAATCCTCGTTATATTCTTGATAGAAACATGGGGCATATATATTTGTTTTACAAGCAAGCACGATTATGCGTGCGGCAAGTGGCGCTTCTCTGCATTCGCATACTTTCCGCACATACTGAAATGCGCCCATCGTCCAAACATGTCGGTTCCGGTATAACCCCCTCAAATCTATCTGTACTGTTTCGTTAGGGTACTTAAACTTTATTTTTAATTAAATTTGTAATAGAAGTAAATGTGCTAATATGTAGGCATTAGTTTTAATACATTCTGTTAAAAGAAAAAGAAAACTGCACGAGAATAATCTTTAAGATTTATTAAGGAAAAAAATAGACGCCTTGTAAGTTATTTTATAAATAATGTTATAATTATTAATTGAAACCTCTTCTTTTCTTGATATGAATAGTTATTTGTTTTACTAGGCAGCAAAGTAGTAGATTGACTGCCGCGGCTTATAGTTCATAGCCGAGCGTAGGCGTAGCGAGGCTAGGAAGTCTGCTAAGGCAGTCAATCTACTTTGCTGCCGCGTTGACCATATAATTTTTTCTCTGATTGTTTATAATGATATATGTATATTGTATATTTGCAAATTATTACATTTCCCACAATCTTTTTATTTTTCCTGTAGTGATAAATTAAAACAAAATTTGATAGAAATCGCAATTGTTGGAACGGTTGGTTGCTATGGAAATGTATATGTCCATAATAATTAAAGTTTGGCAACTTATGTCAAACGTTTTATTCCCATGGAGACTAATAATTTTGCTGCCTAGGCAGGTAAGTACTTACCTTGCTGCCAAGGCAAGAAGTAAGTAATACTTTGCTGATTGATATGTATCTGTCAATCGGAGAAAAAATACTTTTTTCTTCAAACGTCAGCAAATCCGTCATTACTCGACTGTGTAGGCAGCCGTGAAGTTTCGTTTTTCCTCCGCCGGAGCTTTACTTTTCACTTTTCCGCCGGCGGAGGTAAAAGTGTTGTCATAGCAACATAGATACAATACAAACAGACAACAAAATAAGCGTCAACAACTCAAGATTTATTAAACTACAATTTGTATTTATCACTCAATTTGTGACTGCATTTCTAAAAATCACTAATTTAGGAACAAATTGGTTATTATTTAATCGAATTTACTCAATAACTGCTTATCAATACGGAATTAAAACGCAATCGGAGACGCCATCTTCAAAAAATAATTATTGTTGACAGTGTCCACTGACAGCTTTATGTTACATTATATTCACCGACACCGGTCTAAGCAAGGCCACCTACGACCGTGGTCTAAGTCGCCTTGCGAACCCATTTATCTTTAATAATAATTAGATATTATTACTATTAAAAAGAGATGTTTTTGCATTAATTTGTCGCCATTTGAAGAAAAAACAGCATATTTTATTTGGAGGAAAAGTTACTTTTCATGGCTTGCTCTCTATTACCAGCCTCACTCCGTTCGGCTGTTAAACACGAGCGCGCCATGAAAAGTATCACTTTTCCTCCATATAAAATAATATACTATTCTGCCAACTTGCTCAAATCGATGGCTCGAGCCATTACCTCCTCTTGCTCATGCTCGATGCTTAAAGTTCCCAGGTTGGTCATCGTATTTCTTGAGTATGTATTTATCAGTTTCAGCTTGGAAAATGACCTAGAAAAAAACACAATATACAACAGCCAAAGATTATTTGAGTAAGTACGAATCTTTCAGCTGAGGCTGACGTAACTGGAAGTGTCAAAAACATCATCATGGCTGTACAGACGTCAGGAAGACTGCTTGACAAAGTGATATTTTCTACCATCAAAAATATTGCCAATTCCTTAACATTTTTCATATTCCTACTTCTTATGGGCAACGCAGTGTTCCGAAAGCACACTATTTGCGACTCCAAGACATGTGAAACATCTGCTTCATATATCTTGCAAAACTGCATGGCTGAATTAATCATTTCATCATTTGATGGCTCAGCAAGATACTTTGGTGTTAAAAACATGAGCTGCTCATTAATCCTTGTCATGCTATTAAACCGTCTGGTAATTTGACCAATATTAAAATCTGAGCGCCGATAGAACACATTTATTTTAATTTTTTGCAATGGATCGGAAAATTCCACATCCCTGGAGTTCATCAAAAAAGCATTTTATTTTTTTACATCGCTTAGTTGGCTGTGAAGACTCAATACGTCATCCCTCGGCAAGCTTTTCAGCTTCCTTAGCAACAATAATTTTAAACTCTTTTCTTAACTTTTGTATTATCAAACTGCTTTCAAGAAGGACTGTGACTTAGTCAATGGATACATTTTTGTTTTGGAGCGCTTTTGATGTTATTGTGTCCCAAAATTTTACTTTGAAAAACTAACAATAATACAATTGAAAAGAACGCACTCACTTGTTTTTTTGAGAGAAGCTGCTTCTACAACTTCTTTGCTCTTTCTTGAAATCCGGATAATATTCATTAGGCAGCTTAAAGGCTGATTTATAGTTGCAGTAACGTATCACTTAAGAAGTAACAGTAAGCCGTAAGGAAAATAAACATTCAGTCAGTAATGTAACCATTTAGAGTTCCGTAAGACTTAGCAGTAAGCAGTAAGCCGTATGCAGTAAGAAGTAAGAAATGGTTTATTTGCATTTCTTACGTTACGGCATAACGAATCGGACGAGATCGTCGGCCTACGTACGTGATCGGGATTTCTATTAATTGTAATTGGTCGGGTTTTGTATAATATTTTTCCGGATAGTTTTTTAGTAGTAAAAAAAACACATAATACTGCTGCCCCAGTTAAAATAACATCATCCATCTTAAAAGTAAAATATTTTTAAGTTATAATTATATCCCTTAAAATAAATAAACAAAAACATAACCTAAAATCGGTAACACGTTAATTTTCTTACGTCAACTATAAATGGGTGCTTCACTACTGTTTAAGTTTACGGCTACGGTTACTTCTTAAGTCATACGTTACTGCAACTATAAATCAGCCTTAAAACATCTTAAACGAAACAGTTTTATATAATATAAAATATTGTTTATTGTCAATAGATTTTTACTAAATTTCATTTTTTCAATTCTTTCATTTTTATGCACCCTGGATCGCGCCCCTCCACATGACCACATGTCGCCCTCCCCCCGCCCCCCGGCACTACGGGGTTTGCGGGGGTGTTATCTACGCCACTGATTTTTTGTAGGTTCTATCGTAAATTTTGAGGTAAAATTTTACTTTTAGCAAGCATATCGATACATATAGTTTTTTTCTTCAATTACTCGACTGTGTAGGCGGCCGTGAAGTTTCGTTTTTCCTCCGCCGGAGCTTTACTTTTCACTTTTCCGCCGGCGGAGGTAAAAGTGTTGTCATAGCAACATAGATACAATACAAACAGACAACAAGATAAGCGTCAACGCCTCAAGATTTATTATACTACAATTTGTATTTATCACTCAATTTGTGACTGCATTTCTAAAAATCACCAATTTAGGAACAAATTGGTTATTATTTAATCGAACTTACTCAATAACTGCTTATCAATACGGAATTAAAACGCAATCCGAGACGCAATCTTAAAAAAATAATTATTGTTGACAGTGTCCACTGACAGCCTTATGTTCCATTACTATAGCAACAACCTGTGCCTATTCACCGAGACCGGTCTAAGCCGCCTTGCAAACCCACTTATCTTTAATAATAATTAGATATTTTTACTATTAAAAAGAAATGTTTTTGCACTAATTTGTCGACATTTGAAGAAAAAACAGCATATTTTATTTGGAGGAAAAGTTACTTTTCATGGCTTGCTCTCTATTACCAGCCTCACTCCGTTCGGCTGTTAAACACGAGCGCGCCATGAAAAGTATCACTTTTCCTCCATATAAAATAATATACTATTATCGTAAGTAAATTGATTTATTTGCCTGCAATCTTATTTAAAGCGATTTGAAGATGGGAAAATCGGCCAAGATGGAATAATTTGGGCATTTTTTAAGCGATAAGCAGCAAATCAGACCGCTGAAAATCGCAATTATTTTATCGAAGCGAGAAACGAGTGCAAACGTGTGATCGACGAAACTAAGGACAAACACAATCAAAGGATCAGGAATAAACTTTTGCAATGTCCCAGTGGTTCCAGCAATTTCTGGTCGGTAGCAAAGGCAGTAAGTAACAACTTTACAAAAACGTCTCTCCCACCTTTGACGGACGAACGTGGCATCACGGCGACTACAGCCAAGGAAAAAGCAAACATGCTCGTCAAAATGTTTTCATCGCACTCTACCTTAGACGTGCCCCAAGGCAAGACTCTCCCCACTATACCGAACATCAACACCACCATGGCAGAAGTCAAGTTTTCCCATCATGATATTCGCAAAATCCTTAAAGAACTAGATACGCAAAAGGCATCAGGATCGGACGCAATACCTGCCATCGTGCTAAAGAACTGCGCCAACGAACTAACACCCGTTTTTTCCAGGCTTTTTTCTCTTTCTTACAGAAAAGGGATTTACCCATCCTCTTGGAAAGTCGCTCGAGTGCAACCTGTTCCAAAAAAAGGCAAGAAAACAACGCCCCCAAACTATCGCCCAATTGCCTTGCTTCCAATAATCTCCAAAGTCATGGAACGTGTAGTCAACCAGCAACTACTCAAGTACCTCGAGAGCAACAGAATAATCAGCGATATCAATACGGCTTTCGCAAAGAGAGATCGACAGGAGATATATTGGCCTATGTCACTCATATATGGAGTAGGGCAATTGAAAACTGCGGAGAGTCTCGAGCGATTGCGTTGGATATTTCGAAGGCATTCGACAGAGTTTGGCATGACGGACTTCTCAACAAACTGCCGTCCTTGGGACTGCCCGCCTCTCTCTGCAGCTGGCTGGCCAGTTTCCTTAAGAACCGATCCCTACACGTTGCAGTCGATGGACACATCTCGGACACATTCACCATCAACGCGGGCGTGCCTCAGGGCGCAATACTTTCACCAACTCTGTTCCTCATCTATATTAATGACCTGCTGATCAAAACGAATAATCCTGTTTACAGTTTTGCAGATGACAGTACCCTTGTCTCCCACTTTAGATCAGAAAAACCCTTACCAGCGACTGAGACTCATCACCGCAGACAGGAGCAGATTACAGCAATTAATCAAGACCTGGAGAAAGTTCAAACTTGGGGCGACCGAAATTTGGTCCAGTTCAATGCAGCAAAGACCCAAGCAGCAACGTTTACTAAGAGGGTCAATACAGCGGGCCCTGACATCATTATGGCAGGATCGACCATTCCTTCATCCTCGTCAATCGGGCTGCTGGGTATCTCGGTCAACAGCAATATGTCATGGCATGACCATGTTGCTAACATCGCAAAATCAGCCTCCCAGACGCTTGGTGCGCTATTTCGCAACAAGAAACTCTATACACAGTTGTTCTTGCTCTACAAAGCGCAAATAAGACCGTGCTTAGAATATTGCTCACATATCTCGGGTGCCGCACCAAAGCATACCCTAAAGCTGCTGGATTCCATTCAAAAGAGGGCTGTGCGTCTCGTCGGCGATCCGGAGTTGACCCGGAATCTGGATAGTCTGGAACATCGCAGACATGTGGCCGAGATGTCTCTGTTTTACAGATACTTTCACGGCAGATGTTCCCAGGATTTGGCCCGCATAATCCCGCCCCTGGCAACTCCTGTCAGACAGTCCCGACAGACGGCAGGGGCGCACCAGTTCGTCGTACATCTAGAAACACCTAGAACATCGCTTTACCAGAACTCCTTTGTCTGGCGCACTGCATCACTGTGGAGCTCACTTCCAGGACATCTGTTTCCCACTAATTACAACCTACAAATATTCAAGAACCGTGTCAATCAACATCTTCGCACACACACCGCTCGTCGAGCGCCATAGGATCTCCCTTCAGTGTGTGTGCCACAAAATAAAATAAAAATAAAAAAAAAATATTTTTCGAACTTACGAGATATTTCGTAGTAAAATTTAACTTTAAACATCGAAGTTGTAGCAAACAATTTCAAACTATAGAACACGAATATGCTTTTATTTCGTAACATTATTCTCATATTGTTGAAGACTTCATTTCCATCATGTGGTCTTAAGCACATACCCCTTTTTATGTATTTTTGCAACCTAATAGTACAACACTTGCGAGATCCCATATTTCAACAATGACATTACATATATAAACGTGATCGTTAAGATTCAAGCCTTTGCCACTGGCGCGCACGATCCACTCAGCAGCTGTACACAGCGGATATTAAGTCATGTACTAAGTTAAGCAACATAAGCATTTAATGTGTGTGCCGTCTGATGTACAATTATTTTGTAACTAACTATATTTGTCTTGATTGCAGATAATCCAAACGGTGCCTGCGCAGCGACCCCTCACTATACCCCAAATTCATGGTCGGACTGTAGTAGTTATGGTGCATATAGTCCCTCTAACTTTTACGAAACGGCTCATCAAGATATTTCGACGATGCACATCCCTACAACAGGTATGTATAATTATTATTTTCTTTAATCTACACAATTTTGGTATAAATTGAGGCAGCGAAAGTAACGCAGCAAATACGTAACCAGAAATCATGAATACAGGGTTTGGCAAAAGTGAAATGGAAATTAAGATATTACAAATTTGCTTTGATTCATACATTTTCGTTCATTCGACGTATTAGATAATCGCCCTATAATAATTATGATAAAAGTTTTTGGCATTACCGCCATTACCAACCTTTTGCCAAAACGAGATATTAATTTTTACTCAAAAAAGTTCATTTGAAAATTACAAACAGTAATATTACTAACACAACAGTTTACAGAATTAAAATATTTTAATTCCGTAAACTTTGCTATTACGAAAATTAATAGGAGTATTACTTATACATAAAATGAATTTTATTATTACTGAAAGAAAGCGACATAACAATGGGGAGTCTATAGGCAAGTTATTAATTAATAAAATACTAAACATTATTTTAACTAGCATTTATTATGGAAAACTCAATAACCAATCTATATTTATATTTTGGCTCTAAAAAGGGTCTTTTTACAGCAATCCTTCATCTCTTTTTTTTATGGCACTGGCACGCACACTAGAGAAGTTCCTATGGCGCTCGGCGAGCGGTGTGTGTGCGAAGAACACTGTTGAAACGGTTCTTAAATAGTTGTAGGTTGTAATTAGGGGGAAACATATGTCCTGGGAATGAGTTCCACAGCGATGCAATGCGCCAGACAAAGGAGTTCTTGTAAAGCGATGTTCTAGGTGTTTCCAGTACTGACTGACAGGTGCTGCCAGGGGCGGGATAAAGCGGGCCAAATTCTGGGAACATTTGCCATGAAAGTATCTGTAAAACAGAGACATCTCGGCCACATGTCTGCGGTGTTCCAGACTATCCAGATTGCGGGTCAACTCCGGGTCACCGACGAGAAGCAAAGTTCTCTTCTGAATGGAATCCAGCAATTTTAGAGATTGCTTAGGTGTGGCACCCCAGATGTGAACATTATTCTAAGCACGGTCTTATTTGCGATTTGTAGAGCAACAGCAACTGCTGCGGTGTATACAGTTTTTTGTTGCGAAATAGCGCACCAAGCTTCTGGGAGGCTGATTTTGCAATGTTAGCAACGCGGTCATACCAAGACATATTGCTGTTGACCGAGACACCGAGCAGTCCGATGAACGAGATGAAGGAATCGATCGATCGATCCTGCCTTAATGATATCAGTGCCCGCCGTATTGGCTCTCTTGGTGAACGTGGCTGCTTGGGTCTTTGCTGCATTGAACTGGACCAAATTTCTGTCTCCTCAACTTTGAACTTTCTCCAGGTTTTGATTAATGGCTGTAATCTGCTCCTGTTTGCGGTAATAATTCTCAGTTGCTGGTAAAGGTTTTTCTGATCTAAAGTGGGAGACAAGGGTACTGTCATCTGCAAAGCACGCCAGCGTTAATGGTGAATGTGTCTGAAATGTGTCCATCAGCTGTAACGTGCAGAGATCGGTTCTTAAGAAAACTGGCAAGCCAGCTGCAGAGAGAGGATGGCACACCGAAGGACGGCAGTTTGTTCAGCAGTCCGTCCGTCATGCCAAACTCTGTCGAATGCCTTCGAAATATCTAACGTAATCGCTCGAGACTCTCCGTAGTTCTCAATTGACCTACTCCATGTATGAGTGACATAGGCCAATATATCTCCTGTCGATCTCTCTTTGCAAAAGCCGTATTGATTATTGCTGATTATTCTGTTATTCTCGAGGTTCTTGAGTAGTTGGTGATTGACTACTCGTTCCATGACTTTGGAGATTATTGGAAGCAAGGCAATTGGGTGATAGTTTGAGGGTGCGGTTTTCTTACCTTTTTTGGAACAGGTTGCACTCGAGCGAATTTCCAAGAAGATGGGCAAATCAATTTTTCCTTAAGACAGAGAAAAAAGCCTGGTTGAAACGGGTATTAGCTCGTTGGCGCAGTTCTTTAACATGGCGGCAGGTATTCCGTCTGGTCCTGGTTCTTTAAGGATTTTATGAATATTACGGTGATGAAACTTGACTTCTGCCATGGTAGTGTTGATGTTTGATATGGCGGGGAGAGCCTTGCCTTGGGGGACGTCTAAGGTAGAGTCCGATGAGAATATTTTGGCGCGATTATGTTTGTTTTTTTTTTGGCTGTAGTCGCCGTGATGCCACGTTCGTCTGTCAAAGGTAGGAGAGACGTTTTTGTAAAGTTATTACTTACTACCTTTGCTACCGACCATAAATTCCCAGAGTCACTGATTCTGATCCTTTGATTGTGGTTGTCCTTAGTTTCGTCGATCACACACTTGCATTCGTTTCTCGCTTCGACAAAATAATTGCGATTTTCAGCGGTCTGATTTTGCTGCCAGTACTTGGTGGCTTGCTGTTTCCTATCTACAGCTCTTTCGAACCAGGGCTTTCCTTTTGACGGTAACTTGATGGGATTTGGGATGTATGCTTCCATTCCTGAGGAGATTACTTGCATGACCTTTTCGCAGCAGACTGACGGGCCGTCAGTGCCAAAGCAGACGTCGCGTCGATCCAAGGAAAATCTAGGTAAAACTCCCTTAGATCGTCCCAGTTTGCAGAATTGTAATGCCAGATTTTGCGAGGCAAGGGTGGATCCTTCTGTAGAAGTGGCAATTCACAAACCGTTGTAATAAGTTTGTGGTCGGAAGTACCTAATGGCGGACCAACTGTAATTGTGTACTGGCCAGGATTGGTGGTTAGAAAAAGATCCAGGAGGGCGGCGAATTTGCCCCTCTCTGAGATTCGAGTTGGTTCGTCTACAAGTTGAGTAAGGCCCGCAGCTGATGGCAAATGCTTCAGCTTCTCTACCTTCATTGTCGGTCTTGTTGTGATGTTTGAGCCAGTTGGTGTTGTGGGCATTGAAGTCTCCCAGAACGATTATTTTTGAATTGGGGTGTTCGACCTGTATTGATTAACGTCAAAAAGAAGTGAAAAAGCGTCATTATGAATTTAGAAATATTGTAAGATGCTTGTGTTGTAGCCTCAAATTTCAGCTTCAATTTCGTTTTCTGTTCATTTCTCAACTCGTTCGATTATGTCTCTAGCCAGTTGTCATTACGATCATTTACGGTTATTTTTTACAGTACATTCCTATTAAAAGATTAGTAGAAACGTCAGGTATACATGTAAATTATATAACTTTTTTTACAAAGCATTCGATATACAGGATTGTCCAACGAGGACTAGACAGGCCGCTTTCTTGACCCTACCTGTACCTTTATCATGGGCGTAGACAGGATTTTTTTCTCAGCGGGAGCGAACCGTAGCGAGGTCGCAGTGGTGCTCACCGGAGGCTAAATTTTGGTGTCACGCCCAATCCAATTTTTACTCAAGTCGTTAAAATCGTTAGAAAACAAGGATTTGGCACTCTCTTGAATGGCAAAAATATATAGAAAACATATATACAAACAAATCGTTTACTTTTATGTTGGTGTACCCATTTTTGGTGTCCCGTTGGCATCAATAACACTAAATATCGGGAAAAAAATATTTTAAGCCAATGACACTGACATCTGACCCACCTGAAATCGGCGCGGCGTTTTGATTTTGACAACTATACCCTTTGAGCTTGGAAATGCGCATACAAAATCAATTGACAGGCTGTCGCCTCTCCGTTTAGTTATTTTCTCTCTGGCCTCACCGCTCGTGATTTGAGTCGGCGCGCCGTTCTAAAGCATCCTATATATTCTCAATGAAGTTAAGATCAGGCGAGCACATGGTCCAATCATTCTTGCGACATCTTCTACTTCAACACAGTGATTTGCCACATTCATACGATGGGTTCTGGCGTTATCATCCAGGTCCCTGTTTCCTTGGAAAGAGCAAGATAATGTAGGTTGCAAAATCCCATTTAGATATCGTCTCATACGCAAATACAACCAGCTATTTTCATCTCCCTCTTATAGGATCCACCTTAAATAGTAACAGATTCTTCTCCATACGGCTCTTCCTCTACCATGTAACGTTCTAAATATCGTTTACCTAGTTCCCTTCAAAGCCTTATTCGAACATCAAACCCTCATAGCCTAAACTTAGATTTATCCGCAAATATTGCATTGCCCGATTCTCCATTACAGCCCGAATATTCATTGTCAAATTCTATTCTTGATTTTCTACGTGCCCTTACCAAGAGCAGGTATTTCGCTGGTCTCTTTGATTTGAGTGTAGGTACCAAAGTTGATTCCATTTCTGCAGCCGTTATGCTCTTCGCGTTCTAGCTTCAATATTGTTCTTGCTCTTGTTACCTTTCTTTGTTTTTAACCATGTTTATAAGGCACGCTATTATTATTATTTGTGGTCTGGAACCTTCTCCAAGATTCTCCAAGAAACGAAAGCATTATTAAATTGACTTTTATTATGACTTCCTCTGTTGTTATTTTTGCAGGAAACCTGCCATACGTGGTGTTTATGTACTGTAAAAAAAACGATAATGTAATGTAGAGTAATGAACAAGACCTTGAAAAGTTAAGATAGGAATGCTGTCAATAGCTATCTGACGGTACTAACTGGCAGGCGGTACCATGGGTACCAAATCTGATACCTCGGTAGGTACCATCAGTTAGCACCATCAGATAGCCCTTGAAAAGTTAAGATAGAAATGTGAAGCACATTTCACTCCATCTCTAATGATTTTCTTGCTACCAAGGTGAAAAGTAGCCAAAGTACCGATTTTCAACTGTTTATAGCTGTGAAACTACTAACTCTAGAGGATTAAGTAGAAGTTTAAGTAGAATCCAAAAATGCAATAATATACAGGAAGTTCCATTTAAAAAAAATATAACTTTATATTGGCGTTTGCTTATGGGACACCCTATATAATATTTTCATTACTAATAAAAAAATTAAGGTGATTACCTTCAAGTCGATAAAAAAATTAGCTGTGTATCTTTAAAAATAACCAAGTTAATGGTCCATTTATAATGGGTGGCTCGAATTCGTGTCTATGTATGGGGAACTCGAAAACCGTAAGAGATACAGTGTCGGTCAAATTAAGGCAAAATTGCGCATTTAGGTGCCTAACAATATGCCGTTTAGAAAGTTTTAAAATTCCGAGTATTTATGGAGATATCCGGAAAAAAAAACGAAATTTTGAAAAATCGTTTTATTTTTTTCCTGGGCTTATTTAAAAACGGATTTCTAATTTAATTGCACTTTTGCATTGCCACTTTTTCCCCTCTATTCAATGATCATATCCAGTTTAAAATCCGACGTCTCGTCTTTAAGGGATCATCATCAACTTTATTTTTTTAAATACAAACTTTAATTATTTTTATCGTTTTTCAGATGGTATCGGCGTTATAAATATGAGTATGTGTTTTTATTTTTTAATTTTTTTTTTAATTTTTATTATTATTTTTTTATTATTTTTATTTTATATATTTAGCTTTGGCGTAATTTTAAATAATTTAAGGTAGGTACTTTTAAAATGTTTCGATTCTATAAAAATATTTTATTTGTTTTTTGTGTTAGGGCTCAAATTTTCCAAAATAAAACAAAATAAAATATTTTTATACAATATAAAAATTCCAAAAGTACCTACCTTAAGATATTTAAAACTACGCCAAAGCAAAATATATAATTTAAAAAAAATGATAAAAATAAAAAATAATAACAAAAAAAAAACAAAACACATACTCATATTAATAACGCCAATACCATCTGAAAAACGATAAAAAAAATTAAAGTTCGTATTTAAAAAAAGAAAGTTGATGATGATCCCTTGAAGACGAAACGTCGGATATCAAACTGGATACCATCATTGGATAGAGCGGAAAAAGTGGCAATGCAAATGTGCAATTCAATTTGAAATCCGTTTTTAAATAAGCCCAGGAAAAAATAAAACGATTTTTCAAAATTTCGTTTTTTTTTCGGATATCTCCGAAAATACTCAGAATATTATCACTTTCTAAACGGCATCGGCATATTGTTAGGCACCTAAATGCGCAATTTTGCCTTAATTTGACCGACACTGTATCTCTTACGGTTTTCAAGTTCCCCATACATAGACACGAATTCGAGCCACCCTGTACATAAAATTAAGAATAAATTCCCTATTAATTGATAAAACAAAATTTCATTTAAATTAGTCTAGATTTAAATAATACCCCACTTTTTTCTTGAATCACCACTGTGAATCATATATACCTATTATTTTCCTAATAAAATGTTTTAATATATCACTGATTTGATATTATTTTCCAGTTCTTCCAGATGCCACTTCTACTACGGAATTCCTTAACTCTTCGCTCACGAGGAATTCACCGCCACCATTCACGCCTAAAACAGATCTCATGGAGTCGACCATAACCAGCAGGGGCTACCAAGACTCGCCGTATTGCCCCAATAGTTGGGGTACAACATACCACTCTCCTGCTTACAACAATAACTATTACAATACCGCCTACAACGCTCAACATTTTAACGCACCTGCTCCAGTTGTCTATCCTGCGATCATTTCGACCGTTAATCAAAATCAAATCCACTTCCACCTACATCATACGCCGAGCGATGTTACCAGAAATGACTATTTCCTGCCCGAAAGCCTAAGTTCTGAAGTTACTAGGCAAGATTTGATACCAACGACTGCCAGTGAGGTTATTTCGGAACATGGAGTTTCTTCATCACTGCAGGAGGTGTCTAGGGAAGAAAATACGGTGCAAGATCCTAGCAATGTATGGAGGCCTTACTAAGCGTCGATAATTTCTTCGTACGTGGATCATTTAGAATTAGGGAACTTTCAAGCCCCAAGTTGATCATTTTGCTAAGCGGATGATAACTTTAAGTTTTAACGTATAAGCACCCCAAACAAGATGCAGATTATCCTGGTTGGTACTTCAAAACTACGAAAATTTAATTTTTAAAGCAATGGCATATTCATACGCACGCACTTCTTTTACCGATAGACCAAAATATTCCTAATGGTGATTTGCTGGTCGATGAACATCTAAAAAAATGCCTTTAAAACAGATGTTTGCCTCTTAGAGTAAAAATATGTTTCATATAAGAAGCTTTGAGCTTTAATCTACTCGTAGAATTATTTAAATAAGTATCTTCAAAAACAAATTTTTTAAATCGAAAAATGTAAAATACTAAAAATTTTCAAACTAAATTGCACTTTTGCATTGCCACTTTTCCGCTCTATCCAGTGATGGTAATCAGCTTGGAATCCGACGTTTCGTCTTCGAGGGGTCATCATCAACTGTCTTTTTTTAAATACGAACTTTTTTACCGTTTTTCAGATGATATTGGCGTTATTAATATGAATATGTGTTTTTAATTTTTTTTAAGTTTTTAATTTTAATTTAATTTTTTTTTATTATTTATTTTGCTTTGGGGTAAAAAATAAACGAACCTGTTTATTTAATTTTGCTATTTTTAAAAGTAACTATTTAAAATTACGCCAAAGCAAAATGAGTAGTTTAGAAAAACACGCATATTCATATTAATAACGCCAATATCATCTGAAAGACGATAAAAAAATTAAAGATCGCATTTAAAAAAAGAAAGTTGATGATGAGCCTTTGAAGCAAAAACGTCGGATTCCAAACTGAATACCACCATTGGATAGAGCGGAAAAAGTGACAATGCAAAAGTGCAATTTCATTTGAAATGCGTTTTTACATAAGTCTCGAATAAGAGCCACCCTGTACGAATTCGAGTCTATGTATGGGGAACTCGAAAACCGTAAGAGATACAGTGTCGGTCGAATTAGGGCAAAATTGCGCATTTAGGTACCTAACAATATGCCGTTTAGAAAGTTTTAAACTTCCGAGTATCTCCGGAGATATCCGGAAAAAAACCGAAATATTAACAAATTGTTTTATTTATTTTTTCTGAGCTTATTTAAAAACGGATTTCAAATTGAATTGCACCTTTGCATTGTCACTTTTTCTGCTCTATTCAATGATGGTATCCAGTTTGGAATCCGACGTTTCATCTTCACGGGGTCATCATCAGCTTTCTTTTTTTAAATACAAACTTTATTCTTTTTATCGTTTTTCAGATTATATTGGCGTTATTAATATGAATGTGTTTTTATTTTTTTTTTATTTTTTTTTATTATTTATTTTGCTTTGGGGTAAAAAATAAATGAACCTCTACTCAATAAAACTATTTTTTATTTTTATTAAAAATAAAAGTTAAAATTTTTTACCTAACGCAGAAAACAAAATAAAATATATTTATAGAGTATAAAAATTTCAGAAGTAACAAACTATTTAAAATTACGCCAAAGCAAAATAAGTAATTTTTAAAAATAAAAAAATGCATAATAAAAACACATTCATATTAATAACGACCGAAGTATTTAACTTTGAAAAATTTCTTTTTAAACATATTTATTAGGAGCTAACTACAGTTTGACTTACTTGACAATAGCTAAATAGAGAATAATAATATATAAAAGGGTATCTTATGAGGTAAATTACATTACATTGCTTAAATCTAGTTCCCATCGGTGCATCTGCTGAGTGGGCAGTCACACGGGTTCGGTTCCATGCTGAATGGCCGATTCCCACAGGTTGTGGTGACTTAACTAACGCCAATATCATCTAAAAAATGATAAAAAAAATAAAAAAAAGAAAACTGATGATGATCCCTTGAAGACGAAACGTCAACCGGATACCACCATTGGATAAAGCGAAAAAGTGGCAATGAGAATGTGCTAATTACTTTGAAATCCGTTTTTAAATAAGCTCAGGAAAAAAATATAAAATTTTTTCAATATTTCCGTTTTTACCGGATATCTCCGGAGATACTCGGGATTTTAAAACTTTCTAAATGGCATATTGTTAGGCACCTAAATACGCAATTTTGCCCTAATTTGACCGACACTGTATCTCTTACGGTTTTCGAGTTTCCCACACATAGACTGGAATTCGAGCCACCCTGTACGCTCCACCTCTAATTGAAACGAACTAAAAATTAACGTACCTACAGGGTGCCCCGTTTATCTGAGGACATTACCTTATCTCAAAAACCATAGAAGATGAAGCAAAAACTTAAATACAAAAGTTTTAATACACATTATGTAGTGGTGCATATTTTAAAAATATTTTCAATTGTACAGGGTGTTTCACAAAAGCCTAGAGTTTAATTAAAAGAGACATCCTATATACTTCGATTCTAACTAAGTTTAACCGTATTTGACAAATTTTAAATTTTTTATCAAAAATGACGTTTGCTATCGAAAATATAATTAGCAAATTTTTCTATACGAAAGCCTTTATTATTTAATTGTGGTTGGTTCGCTTTTATAACGGGACCTATTTTAGTAGACTGTGTTGATATTTTGTTAATAAATTGATACAGGGTGATCAAAAACGAACAAAAGAAATAAATTAAAAGTAAACACGTAAAACAGTCATTTTTTTTAAGTGGAAATGTCGGTTTTTATAGTATTACAGTAGAGAAAGATAGCCGGTTCTGCATCACACCTCCACATGTGGAGATGGATAGTCGTTTCCAAAACTACGCATGTCCTAAACTAGCCCATGCAGAGTGTGCGTAACCCAATGCTCGCTTAGCTCATATTAAATCAATACAACCCAAGCTCAGTGGCGTAACACAAATTTTACGTCCACTTCTATTTTAATCTATGTAAAAGTGCGTACCCTGTCGATTTCAATAGCGTATCCATTTTTCTTATCTAAATAGCAATCAAATAACTCAATTTTTCGCTGACTTCAAATATGTGTATTTTACTGTTCTAACTCAAGCATCTGCCACCTATCATGCCCAGTGCTAGGATAACTAACAAAGAATGCCCAATCAGGAGCGGTCGTGAATATGGGTATTTGTTCTTCTGGTTGTCTGGATCAAAATAGATATTAAAAATAATAATATCCTGATAAATTTGTACAAAAAATGGAGATACATATCAAAGCATCCGATCTCACAATCAAGTCCAATAGTCGTAAGCGAAAATAACCGTTAATATAATAATAAAAGTTTGATAAAATTTTGCATAAACGTGATTAAAATGATATGTTAAAATTAGAACCAACTATCTGAATATAGATATCTAATTATAATTTGCTAAATGAAAAATTGAAGATAATAGAAAATGTACAAAAAGATATAAAAACAGAAAAAAATATAGACATTAAATATAAAAATATATACTACATATAAAACGCAATTTAAACTTAAGACCTTTCATATTAAGTCATTTTTAGCATAAAATTTAAAATACGTCAAAAACGGTTAGACTTAGATATAGGACATAATACATGAAATGGGTCTAGAATTTTGCGTAGAATCGAAATATGCAAAAGGTGTTCCATTTAACAAAAAAATTAGCGCCATGTTTTTATGAAACATCACGTATAATTGACAATATTTTTAAAATATGAACCACCAGATAAACGGGCCACCCCGCAGGTTGCAGTGTTGTCAGGTGCTTTAGTTTGAAATAAAGTGCGATGCGTCAACCAAATGTTGAATTAAATTTTAATTTAATTACAACAAATCTTCAAGAAACAATTCCTCGAATGAAAAATTGTTTGAATTCTGGATTCTGTTCGAAAAATGTTCCTAAACTCGTATTCTGATCGTTAAATTTAGCGATAGTCACTCCTCCCATGTGGAGGCCTAAAAACCATCTGCGAAATGCATTGAAAATAGAGTTTATTTATTATAGTAGTAACTATCTGCTGTGTAAAATACGAATCTCATATTTATGGTTAATATAGTTGTAAGTTTGTATGTATAGCTTAATAGATTAATACTATGTCAAAATGTTTAATTAATAAACAAATAGTTTATTTTTCTACTGATATGTACAATAATTAAATCTCGTTTTGCACAAATGCGTAATATAATTATTATTATTATTGTAATAGTCGGTCCTTTATGAAAAGTATTATCATCATACATTTATATTTACATATATACGTCATATTTTATTAATAGTGTGCCAATGATTGTCTATGCTATGTATTTTTTCAGAAGGATGTGCAGGGTATTTCTAAAAACATGTGGCAAATTTTAGCACTAGATTCTAATTTTCATTTCTAAGATGCTGAATGCTATAAATTTCTTAAAAAATCAATATTTCTAAAATCAAAGGCGTTTAAAGCTGAAACATTGCATTTCGACAAAAGTTACTAATGCACAATACAGGGTGGTCTAGAAGTAACGACAGACAGAGCAACAGTGAATTTCTGGCATCGAAAAATTACGCTGTAATTGTTTTACTCCAAAAATCGATATGGGGGGACACAGTTAAAGTTTTATTTTGGATTTTACTGTTTACGGAAAACGGGACATTGAATTATTCTGAAAATTTGGCTACTTAAGTAATTGCTCCTGATGTGTTTTTTAGCGATGCAGCGTTGCCGCTGAGATACGATTGCATTTTTGGATTCGTAATTACTTTCTGATTACTATGTATTTACGTAGGCGCATGACAGAACTTTTAGAACTTAGATATGATAGGTGAATATAGGTTTAGATATGTATATATGATATGCCTAATACTTTCCTATACCCATCCCTAACGGTTTCAGAGTTATTAATTATTTTCCATATTTTTTGCTTAAAACATAGATCTAATTAAATGTTTATTACTGCGGTAACTGGATTCTTAATAACTTGAAATTTTTGAGCGTGGCTTACCAAGGTCCTGTGCATTAGCTTTGCATAGAGAAATTTGTTCTGCGTTATACAGGGTGGCCTAAAACTCGTGATTTTACTGCTAAATCCAAAAATTGTAAAAGTGTTTTTTTTTTTAAAGGAAGTACCATCCATCATATCCCTATATCTAAATAGTAAGGTTTCGTATATAAAAGCAGTTTCTGTAAAATTCGAATTATTATTAGATGCCGATGAAATATCATGAAACATGTCATTAAGAAAAATTGACAATTATAAGTATTATTAATGATACATTGCGCGTTTCTTAAGAAAAGTGACTCGAAAAAACTTTAAGTGGAAAAAAACCTATTGAAATGAAGCTTTCATGAAATTGTTATTATTCATGGACAATGTGACCAAAGGACATGCAGAAAGTTCAATGAAATGTTCCCGGCTCTACGACCAATGAATAAGAGAAAGTTTATACGATTAAAAAATAATTTAATTAATTATAGGTCAAAATTTAAATCGGAACCACATTTACAGAAGCCTGTAACTTATTCATAAACTTTCTAGCCTATCTTCACGCTTATACCCAAACTTCTATCAGATAGATAGATAAATTGTGTGGAGGACGCGTCATCGCCTTTATGTCACTGCGACCTGTAAGATCTATTGCAACCCTACTTGTACTTAGAATATTGGGTCCAACCGTGTCTTCTTAGTCTCGACGGTGGCCCCATGATATAGCTTAACGCTTCTGGACTGGACTCCTCCCCTTCCTGGCAGAACCTAGACAGGGTTTCATCCGCCAGGCCTATCAGACTCATATGTCTCTTTAGTCGGCAGTGTCCTGTTAGTAGTCCCACTATGATTCTTATTGACTTCCGATTATAACTGAACAAGTCTGCTGTTAATTTTGCCGAAGAATTGCTGATGAAATCTTTGGCATGTCTATGTCCCGGTAGATTAAACCGCCACCTCTGGGAAGCTTCTTCTATCCCTTTTTGAATGGATGTCTTGGCTATGGGCCTTGCGACTCCGCAAAATGGTTCCGGTCCTGTTAGTGGCTGGGACGAGCCTTCTCGGACTAATTCGTCTGCCATCTCGTTGCCTCCATGGCCTTCGTGTCCTGGCACCCACCCATTTCGTTCAATAGATTTATACAGTCCAATACTAACTTCGATGTTACTATATTGGAAGATACTTGTTTGATTGCTCCTTGGCTATCGGAGTGAATAACGACTGTCTTGTTGTTCACCTTTCTCCTGATCATTTCCCCTATACAGAGTATGATAACTGTAATTTCCGCCTGAAATACTCTGGCGAGTGTGCCCATAGGTATCGAGATTTTGGTCTCTGTCCTTGGTTCGTAAATTCCGGCTCCTATTCCTTGGTGGGTTTTCGAGCCGTCTGAATACCAGACTATGTCTGCCCTTATGGGTGAGCCTTTTATCCATAGGTCCCTTGGTGGTATTTGTGTTGAAAATGTCGTTTCAAACTTATACTGCGCAGTGAAGCGGTGCGAGGGCATTCCTAGGATTTTATTCTCCTTAATCTCGCAGTATAGTTTATTGTTTTCGGTGCCGTGTTCTCTTATTAGTGGCGTTTGGCCTTGTGATAGTCTGTAACACACCGATTTAGCTTCGCCTTGTATGAGAACATGGAGAGGGGGTAGATTTAATAATACCTCCATCGCTGCTGTTGACGTTGTGCTCATGGCTCCGGTAACACAGAGGCAAGCTAGTCTCTGTATTCCATTTAGGCTTCTCATCGCCTCTACCTGTCTGGTTTTCGCCCACCAGGCGATTGCTTCATATGTTATCATACCCGTGTGTATAACCATAGAGTAACTTTCAGGTTCAATCCCCAGTTTTGTCCACACATTTTTCTACATATACCTAGAGCCATTGTGGCTTTTAGCGCCACTTTTTAGATGTGCTTGTTCCAAGTAAGTTTTTGGTCAAAGATGACTCCCAGGTATTTAATATCTTTGGAGAAGGGTATAGCTTCTCCAGCTAGCCACATTTGCTTTAGCCCTGTTAAATCTCTCCTTTTGGTGAATTACATCACTGTTGTTTTATGTGGAACAACTGACATTTGTTCTTCTCTGCACCAAGAGTCTACGATGTTAAGGGCTCTTTGGCTTCTTTCCGATATGGTGCCCGCGTGATCTTACCTCGCACCACAATCGTCAAGTCATCTGCGTAGCTCAGGCAGTAAAAGCTTCCCTCCCGAATTTTTTGGATTAGACCATCCACTTGAATGGCCCAAAGTAGTGGCGATAATACACCTTCTTGCGGACATCCTCTCCCATCTGCTGTTTTAAGTGGTGCCTCGCCATATATAGGTGTATACGATAGTCCTATTTTAGGGCTGGCCTAGATTCATTGACGGGTGGTTCCTGGGACATGTCTTCCTTCAAGGGCTCTTCCGATCGAATCTGGTGACGCGTGGTTGAAGGCCCCTTCCATATAGAGAGAGTCCGTAGATTTTCCATGGTATGCATATTGAGAGTTGCTTAGCGGGTTAGCCTTTAGAGCACTATCTCTTACGTACCTATCGATTATCCTTTAAAGGGTTTTCAGCATAAACGTTGATGGGTCTGAATGACTTTGGTGTTTGGTCCGGTATCCTGCCTACCTTCAGCAGGTATATAACCTTCACCTGTTGCCATTTTGTAGGTATGAATCCTCAAGCTATATAGCCTCTGAAGATTTTACAGGGAGGTGGGACCAAACCATCCTGTCCCTCTTTTTGTGTATTCGTTGTCTTCTCCTTTCAGGAGTTCAACTCGGTTTGTAGAGTTTCCTTTGCTAGCACCTTGTGTATCTTTTTCCAGGTGGGGGTCTCGTACACCCTTTTACAAAATATCCTCCATGAAACTCATTTTGCATTGCGGACCTTGTATCAGAAGTACAGAAGATGATTTAGACATAGCTCGTGCCCTCTGTTCAAAGGGTCCTTAATAATCATGACTTGCATCAATACAAGTTTGCAAAAGTTCAGAAGATTTTCAAAGTAGGGTACAATTCTAATCCGCATGCAAGAAGGTCCTAACTTTCTAAAGTAAATAATTTGGACAGACGAAGCTAAATTTTCCAGGGAGGGCATTTTTAATAGAAGAAACGGGCATTTCTGAGCTGACCAAAATCCACGATGTTGTCAGTTTAGCTTTAACGTTTTTTTGCCTCCTTAAAATATGACAAAATAAAATTTCTCATTTACGATGAACAATTAAATTCCGGGAAATACCTTCATATTCTGAGGTCAGTGGTGAACGGGGTTTTGGACAATCTGTCATTAGGAGATTATCGTACCTGTTGGTTTCAACTTGGGTTCGGACACCGCGCACCGACCCATTGCACTGGGACAGTAACAACAGAGTTGTTCGAAATGTTCGACGATCGTTGGCTTAGAGGTTTGAGACTGCGGAATTGGCCTGATAGATCAACCGATAACCGATCTCACGCCACTTTTACTTGTGGGGTGATTTGAAAAAAAATATGAAATAAGGACGGCAACAACTGAATCGTCGAGTATTCGGATTCTAAAACCTTGGAAGTCGAACTTTCCGCATGCTCTTCCTATAATTTGGTCAAATTGTTGATGAAGAATAAAAAATATCATAAAAACCTCATTTGAATAGATATTTCCCTCCATTTAAATTTTTTCCGAGTCACTTTCCTTAAGAAACGCGCAATGTGTCATTAATGACGCACTAATTGTCAAATTTTCCGCATGACATTTCATCGCTATCTAAGACAAATATGCCAAAATAATCCGATTTTTTTGAGAAACTTGCTTTCATTTACGAAACCTTACTATTTAGGTATAGGAATATGATATATCATTTGAAAGGGATTTTGATTGTCTTTCAGGTTAGTTGATAATAGAGGGTTTTCATTAAAGAAAATGCATCTAGCAGTAAAATCACGAATTTTATAACGCAGAACATCTTCGCTATACAAAAGTAATACAGAGGACCTTGTTAGAAAGCCCACAATTATATATGGGCTTTCTATAGGGCGAGACCAATCGGGACAAAAACTTCGTAACGGTACGTCGGATCGCTCTGAAACTTATACCAATCGATTTGTAATCGAAAAAAAAAATTTCGATTTTTTGTCTGTATGTGTGTGTGTATGTATGTATGTATGTATGTATGTGATGGGATCGATTACAGGTCGCAATTTTGAAGATAGCGACTTGAAATTTGGTATAGAGGTAGAGGTTCACAAACCCTCGAACCCTATTGATTTTGGTTACGATCGGTTAATATACAGGGTGTGAAAACAGGACAAGTTACCGTTTTTTGGCATTTACAGGTCGCAATTTTGAAGATAGCGACTTGAATTTCAGCATAGAGGTAGAGGTCCACAAACCCTCGGAACCTATTGATTTTGGTTACGATCGGTTAATATACAGGGTGTGAAAACAGGACAAGTCACCGTTTTTTGCTTTTTTTGTCCGTGTAAACAAGGATAATATTCTTTTTTTATGTCAAATGAAAGTATTCGGTAAGACACGTATTTTTGTTCCTTTGCTCATTTGTTCTAATTGTTATACAGGGTGTGAAAACAGGACAAGTTACCGTTTTTTGGCATTTAAGGTCGCAATTTTGAAGATAGCGACTTGAAATTTGGCATAAAGTTAGAAGTCCACAAACCCTCGAAGCCTATTGATTTTGGTTACGATCTTTTAATATACAGGGTGTGAAAACAGGACAAGTTACCGTTTTTTGGCATTTTTGCTCGTGTAACAAGGACCAACTTTTATTTTTTTATGTCAAATAAAAATATTCGGTAAGATACGTATTTTTGTTCCTTTGCTCTTTTGCTCTAATTGTTATACAGGGTGTGAAAACAGGACAAGTTACCGTTTTTTGGCATTTACAGGTCGCAATTTTGAAGATAGCGACTTGAAATTTGG
>MU181969.1:328099-345425 GCA_016904865.1 Pissodes strobi
GGAGGTAAATTTTAAATGAAATATTTTCCCGCCAGAACGTATCAGGACCATAACTATATATCTCGCTAAGTGTCTTATTTATTATTTGTTTCATGAAAAGCATCAAATTTCGCTAAAGAAAAAACATGTTATACCAGGATCGCAGAAGCACGAAGAGGTAAAAAAAATTAAATATTCTCCCGCCAACACGTATCAGGAGCATAACCCACATACCTCGCCTATAAGTGTTAAATTATTTGCTTCATGAAAAGTACCAAATTTCGCTAAGCAAAAATTCATGTTATACCAGGATCGCAGAAACGTGAAGAGGTAAATTTAAAATAAAATATTTTCCCGCCAAAACGTATCAGGAGCATAACTATGTATCTCGCCTTGGTGTGTTAAAATATTTGTTTCATGAAAAGCAACTAATTTTGCTAAGCACAAATGCATTTTATACCAGGATCACAGAAGAGCGAGGAGGTAAATTTGAAATGAAATATTTTCCCGCCAGAACGTATCAGGAGCATAACTATATTCCTCGCTAAGTGTCTTACTTATTATTTGTTTCATGAAAAGCATCATATTTCGCTAAACAAAAATCATGTTATACCAGGAGAGCAGAAGCATGAAGAGGTAAAAAAAAGAAATATTTTCCCGCCAACACGTATCAGGAGTATAACCCACATACCTCGCCTATGAGTGTTAAATTATTTGCTTCATGAAAAGTACCAAATTTCGCTAAGCAAAAATTAATGTTATACCAGCATCGCAGAAGCGTGAAGAGGTAAATTTTAAATAAAATATTTTCCCGCCATAACGTATCAGGAGCATAACTATGTATCTCACCTTGGTGTGTTAAATTATTTGTTTCTTGAAAAGCACCAAATTTCGCTAAACAAAAGTTAATGTTATACCAGGATGACAGAAGCGTGAGGAGGTAAATTTTAAATAAAATATTTTCCCGCCAAAACGTATCAGGAGCAGCATTTAAAGATCCTTTACACAAATAGTGCACTATGTAAAAATCGACCTCTCCTATTGGTCGATCCATCTCGTATTACGATATGTCTGCGTGATGCAATCGATTTCTGACAAGAGCTTTGGTGGTGTAGAGGTTTAGATCGATGGCTCTCACCTGGAAAACGCGGGTTCGTACCCCGTTGCTTTTTTTATTATTTTTTAAAGATTATGTTTCTAAACAGCTTTTTTTCTTGATTTTGGGTATGTCTTGGGTTAGATTGGGTTAGCAGCTGGTTAGTTTCCTTTTCTTGAGCCCCCGTAGCGAGCGAAGCGAGCGGAGGGCCATGCGAATCGACCAATGGGAAAGGCCGATTTTTATATAGTGCACTATTTGTGTAAAGGATCTTATAATGCTGAGGAGCATAACTATGTACCTCGCCTCTCTGTGTTAAATTATTGGTTTCATGAAAGCACCAAATTTCTCTAAGCAAAAATTTATGTTATACCAGGATCGCAGAAGCGTGAGGAAGTAAATTTTAAATACTTTCCCGCCAAAACGTATCAGGACCATAAGTATTTACCTCGCCTATGTGTCTTAAATTATTTCCATCATGAAAAGTATCAAATTTCTCTAAGCAAAAATTTGGGTTATACCAGGATCGCAGAAGTGCGAAGAGGTAAATTTTAAATCAAATATTTTCCTGCCAAAATGTATCAGGAGCATAACTATATACCTCGCCTATGTGTCTTAATGTGTTATCAAATTTCGCTAAACAAAATTTCATTTTATACCAGGATCGCAGAAGCACGAAGAGGTACATAATTTTAAAATTAAATATTTTCCCGCCATAACGTATGAGGAGCATAACTACATACCTCGCATCTGTGTGTTAAATTATTGGTTTTATGAAGAGCACCAAATTTCGCTAAGCAAAAATTCATGTTACACCAGGATCGCAGAAGCGTGTGGAGGTAAATTTTAAATAAAATATCTTCCCGCCAAAACGTATCAGGAGCATAATTATATACCTCATGTGTGTTGAATTATTTGTTTCATGAAAAGTATCAAACTTCGCTAAGCAAAAATTCATGTTATACCAGGAACGCAGAAGCGTGAGGAGGCCAATTTTAAATGAGACGTTTTCTCGCCATTACATATCAGGAACGCCTATGTATCCTTAATTATTTTTATCATGCAAAGTATCAAATTTCGCTATGCAATACCAAAACGGTAGTAGGCAAAATAAAATACAATGCACGCCACGAATGCTTTCCCAATATCTCGAAGATTTTCAGAAAAATCTCCTAGAACAGATTAGTAAACTTTCACGGCTAGCAATGTAAATAACACATACGTACCAATTTGGAGCACAGTCTGTATATACAGCGTGATCCGTTTTTACAGCCACCCCTCTGCTATTATTTAACAAAATCTATCTGGAATTTTGGTATATGATATCACTGCTTATTTAATTAAAAGCACATGCAAAAAAAATGAGCGAGTCTGCTACTACTCGAGACACTTATGTGTAAACATATCCTATCGACATGAACCAATATTTGAGAAGCCCTCGTAAAATCATTGCGCATGGTTATGATGTCACAGCCGTTTACACATTTCCGTCCCCATCCACATGCACATTTGCCGAGATTTACCCTCATACCGCCGCGTAAGATGTTTACACATCAAAATAAATTTGCTGTTGGCGTGTTTGCAGGGGATAGAGGACAATTTTTCAATAGGTTATATTAGCGTGTTTTTTTTTTAACCAATATCACTGTAGGGTTTTTGCGATAGTGATATCAAAATTTCAGTTTTTTGGGGCACAAAACTAACTCTATTGCCGAAACTATTAAAGTTACAACCAACTCTTATAATTATTTATAAAATCAATTGTGTAATACAGAAATGCAATAACTTTGTCCCAGAGCTTTCGTACAGTGGCCTTCCTCGTAGACACTGTAAGCTTTGCCTTTTAAGATCCATTACACAAATAGAGCACTATGTAAAAATCGACATCTCCTATTGTCGATCCGCATGGCCCTCCGCTCGCTTCACCCGCTACGGGGCTCAAAAAAAGGAAACTAACCAGGCGCTCACCCAAGACATACCCAAAATCAAGAAAAAAACTGTTTAGAAACATAATCTTAAAAAAAAAATTAAAAACCAACGAGGTTTGAACCCGGGCCGTCCAGGTGAGACCCAGCCATCTAAACCGTTCAACCACGAGAGCTCTTGCCACAAAGTGATTGCATCAGAAGACATATTGTAATACGAGATGGATCGACCAACAGGAGAGGTCGATTTTTGCATAGTGCTCTATTTGTGTAAAGGATCTTAAAACGCGTAAGCTTTCGTAGCTATCGGCGACATCTGTGTTTAAGCCATCATAGCAGGCACTTATTGGATTTATCCGTTCAAATTGTAATAAACATTTCTTCAGCCAGATGGTCGTACGCATTTTGCAATGTTTAGTTCTCGTTTCAAAGATGACGCACCAGGTTCACTTTTAAATTAAATTTGGTCTCCAAAATTTTCAAATAACAAGTGCATATTAACGTTGTTTTAATGATACAAAAAAGTTCCGTGTTGACCGCTAGTTTAAAATATTTTACTATACCGAATATTAAGATAATAGGACTATCTGCATTCTAACATTAAAAAGTATAAGGTCATAAGAAAATAGGTAGAACAAGATATTTTTAGAACATGGAGAGTTGAAAATAGAACATTTACCGGGCAAATATTGTTATTTAGTTTATGATGATTTAAAGGTGAAATCTTAAGAAGGAACATAATGGCCAGCAAAACGGTTCAAGATAGTGCATACAGACAAATATGTAGTGAAAAAACTCTTCAATCAAATTCAGAGGGATTTTTTCTAAATTTCGCGGATTATTTGGCAAAAGAAGCCGGGAATAAGTGGGTTAAAAATGTTTTCGGACGATTGACTACTGATAGGGAGAGAATAAAATCCGTATATACATCAGACAAGGTAAGTATTGGATAAGCAACTCGATAGATAATTTCAGACCTTTATTTAAATTCAGCGCATAATTAGCATTGCATTAGGCTCAAAAATACTATTCTAATTTTGTTTCTAAACTCGTCACGTCACGTCAGTTTGCTTTACCCACCCGGCTGAATACGTTTGGGTCATTCGAGTTAATTGTATTTAATATTTTTAGAATAATTAATAATAATTTAGATGTTTATTTAAGGAAAAATTTGCTGCAATTATTAAAAATAATATTATAAGAAATCCAAAATCAACGTTCTTGAATGCTACCCAAATATGCACAAAAGAGTGTGCTTATTTATATGGCACTTTTTGCTCCACTTATTTTGTTCACTTTCACTAATACCTACTTTGCTTTTGATTAACAAATTGACTATATCTTCGCGCGTGCAGACACCTTTAAGCTGTAACTTTATTAACTGATCTCAAGATATAATTTGGTGCATTCAAAAATAGGCTTTTTAAAACATCTTAAAATCATTCTGTAACAGAAAAGCTGTCTTATATCTTATAACATCACTTAAATGATATAAAGAATCAGTTGAAAAGAGCGTTCCTGCTAAAGATTAACTTTAGAAACCAGTTTTGTATAATTTCTAAGCTTTTAAGGTGTGTATTTAACATACCACCCAGACCAATAACCGTAAAGAAAATGACAGGCAAAATACAAAGCTTTCAATTGATTAGTAGATAGAAAATCTCTCAAGCACCTAAACCTTGGCAAGATGCTCCTCACCCTCCAAAAGCTATATTGTAGGTACATGCAAATCCCAGCGAATATTATACCTACACCTAAATATTTAATAGACTTTACAGCGGGTATTAAAATTATCAATACCTAGTTATTCCTTGAATATCTTTAGTAGCTTGCTTTCGACAAGAAAACAATATGTATTTAATTTTTTTTAATCTAACAGTTAGGAGATTATGATCAAACCATTTTTTTTTTATTTTGCCAAACTCTCGTTCGGCTTGCAATATAACATCGTTTCAGGTTCTTTTTTTAAATGCTACAACAGTATCATCTGCGAAGGATTATCTGCCCAGTCGTGTCCATCCTTAACTGTCCATTGATCTAGAGGACGAAAAGAACTGGACCCAACACTGTCTCCTGAGGTATACCTCAGTTAACATGACCAGCATCGCTAAGTATATTACCGATTTTTGTGTACTGCATTCTGTCATTCAGGTAGCTCTTTATAATGTCAAATGTTTTCCCCCTCAGGCCGTATCTTAATTTTTTCTAATGATAACTCATGTAAAACGGTGTCAAATGCCTTGGCCAAGTCGACGAAAGCACACAATGTAGGACTACTTGCATCAATATTTTTGTAAGTTGTGATGTCAGCCCAGCGATTCTGTTTTCCGTCGACTTGCCTTCTATAAAACCATATTGATATTCAGAAATTAATTTGTATAAATAACTTTAATATATGTTTATATGTTTTAAAACCTTTTCAACTATTTTTTCCACAACAATATTTGACTTACTTCCTCTTTTAAAAAAAGGAGAAATCACCCCAATTTGAAAGGTTTTGGAAAATAGTTCTTTGTGATACATTTATTTATTAAAACATTAATCGACGATCGAGTGACCCAACTATTGTTTTCAGTATTTCGGCACGAATGCCGGCCGTCAAGTCCTGGAAATTTTTTCCGCTCGGTGACGATGGACGATGTTGCTGGTTCAATTTCACAGAATTTTTGCAGAAATCTGCCTAATTTTCTTTTATCTTTTTCTTTTTGTAATTTCCCATTTTTTGTATTGGGCTCCAGTAAATCGTTTTGCCTTTCTATCGGACATAAAAATAAAGAATTAATAGAATTTATTAGCTTTGTTCATATGTATAAAAAAATTAAATAAAAATAATAATATGTTCTTTATAATTAAATGCAAACTACCGTTTATACTGTAAGTTCTGAATAAGTTTATGCGAAAATAAACGAAAAATTATTCGCATTAGAACGTCTCTTATACGATAATCTCTTAACCCTAGTATTTTAATTTTCAAATTTATCTTTTATCTAAGACCTAAGACTTCTAAGAGACGCATTTTTTAAAGTATATTATAATATCTGGTTATTAACTGTATTCAAAAATTTCTTCTTCTGTTGATGTCTAATATCTGTTACCGGATATCGGTGAGCATAATGGCTATAAAGACTTTATCCACCGCTGCACGGAATAAGCCCACAATTGATATATTAAACCACACTCGGAGATTCTCCAGCCATGAGATTCTTCGTCTTCCTACACTCCTTCTGCCTTGTATTTTGCCTTGGAGTATATAAACTGCAAAAGCCGATATCTTTCAGGATTTCTCATGATGTGGCCAAGGTATTCAAGTTTACATTTCTTTACTTGACACAGGATTTCTTTCTTCTTTTTTCATTCTATGAAGCACCTCCTCATTGACAATATGATCCACCCATGAAATCCTCAGACAGCGACGGTAGAGCCAGATTTCAAATGCTTCTATTTTTTGCAGGATGCTTCAGATAACGTCCATGACTCAACGCATAGGTCCCCTATGAGCAGCGTCTTGGGATGGTTGAGCAGTCTTTCTAGTTCGTTCTCGTCGAGGGCTTGATAGGAGATTTGAAAATACACAGCACCTAATATTCGCATTTTGGTGGTTAAAGACAGGTTCTTACTTTTGAATATTTTTGCCATTTTAAGGAATGTGGCGCGCGCCTTTTCAATTCGGCATCTTATCTCAACCGAGTGGTCCCATTCTTCATATATTCTTAATATTTGTTTCCAAAGAAATATATTTATTAGCCATTTGGATTGGTCTATCATCTATCAGTAATTGGCCATCCAAGCGTTTATTTTTTGAAGTAACCATGACTTTGGTCTTTTTGGAATTCAACTGCAATCCATATCTTTCGGTTACGTCTACCATTCTGTTCATCAATCTTTGTAGTCCTTCTAGGTCATTTGAGACAATTACTGTGTCGTCCGCATATCGTATGTTATTAATGCATTCGCCGTTGATAATCACCCCATCGGAGGTATTTTCCAGGGCTTCTCAAAATATGTATTCTAAATATATATATTATTTATCAATGGCGAAATTACACACCCCTGTCGAACTTCTCTCTTTATCAGAACTTCATCGGATTCCTCACTTTCTATTCTGACTGAAGAGGTCTGATTCCAATAAAGATTTGCTATAAGTTTTAAGTCATGTTTCTCTAATTACGCTGATTCCAGAAATTCCATTATCGTATTATGCTGAACCTTATCGAATGCTTTTTTGATGCATGCAACATGCAAAAATATCATTATTAACATCTCGAGCTCTTTGGAATAAGACTTGAATACTAAAAAGTGTCTCCCTAGCACAAGGGAATTTCTAAACCCGAACTGGGTACAACTAACCTATTCTTCATAAATCCTATATATTCTTTGATGGATTAATTTCAAGAAAAGTTTAAGAGAATGAATGTTTTAGAATAATCGTACGAAAGTCTTCACAGTCCTTCGCGCTTGATTTTTTTGGTAGCGTTATGAATGTACTTTTGAGCCACATGTCAGGTATCATTCCAGTGGAGTATATTTCATTAAATATATCTGTAAGCCATCTGATAACTACGTCATTCAGTAGTTTCAGCAATTCATTCCGGATATTATCAGGTCCTGGTGCTTTCCCATTCTTCAACCCTACCACCCTACCTGGTACGTGAGAGGATTTTCCGATCTGTTAGTGTCTTCGAACAACTGGTTTATATATTCTTTCTAGATTTTTATTTTTCCCATGCGATCTACAATGATGTTACCTTTGTTATCCTGAATTTTTCCACATTCATTGAAATTATATAAGCCCGATGTATCTTTTATCTTCTTGTGCATGTTCAAGCTATCATCGTGCTTCTTCTCAAGTTCTTCAATTTCTGCGCGTTGTTTTGCGCATCTTATCTTAGGTTGAATTAGTCTCTGCATATTTCGGTACTCTGCTTTATCCCCTTTCAATAATCTCCTCTCATTCATTAACTTTAATATTTCATCTGTCATCCATGGTTATTTTTATCTTTTTGAGCCATCAGAAATTTATTACCAATACCTTCAAACCGTTCAGCCATTTTAGAAAAAGTCGATACTACACTGTATGCAGTTTCTTTGAGTTTTCGACATTCTTCAGCTATTTTTTCAGTTACTCCTTGGCGTGTTTCTTTATTCTCTCTAAGTTTCCTTATATCCAATTTTCTTCTACCTAGATAATCTCCGAGGTGGCTGCTTGAAAAGGGTGTTCAGGATAACAAATTGTTCTTCTGTCACATAATATTTTAATCTCTCACCTCGTTCGTTTCTAGTACCCAGTTCAAATTTGCCGATCAGCTCCGAGCTGTGGCTCCTGCCTATTTTGGCATTAAAATCACCCATACTGAGAGTGGGGTCTTCTTTCTTAATTTGTTTTAATATGTCAGATAATGCTGAGTATACAATTTCCACGTCTTCATCGGGATTTTTAGAAGTAGTTGAATATATTTGTATTAAATTCAATTGATAGGTGTACTTTTTAATTCAATAAAAATCATTCTATCGGAAATCGGAGTAAAACTAATATCATACTGAGAGAGTTTAGGTGAGAATATGATGCCCACACCATTAATCTAATCTGTGCCATTAGTGTGCTGATTATTTTGGCTGTCAGAATAGTACACTTTAATACTTTATGGTCTTCTACAGTGCAATGAACCTCACTTCACTAATTCCGAGAATGTCGATGTTCAGTCTGTCCATTTCAAGAATTGTATTATGTATTTTCCCGGCGTGAAACATAGTTTTCACGTTCCATGTGCCTACCATAAGTGTTTGGTATCTTGAGACGTGTTTCTCTTCCTTTTTTATTGGGTTTTCGCTTGATGAGGAGAAGCCCAATCTCTTCTTATGACGGATCTTAGTATCCGTAAACTATAATCAGTAAAGTTTTAATTCACTCGTATAGTTTCCATCATGCTTGTTACTATAGGGATATCCTTAAGGATTTTTAATGTGGTAGTCCTCCCGTGGCTTTCCACATCCGTATGCTATTGATTACTTATTTGTACTTATTTCGCCCTTGATGCCGTTTCTCAACCACAGGACAATAGGGTGCTCTTACCCTTGTCAGCTCCTCCACCCGTAGCTGTTGGCTGACAAGACAAGAGGGGATTACTTATATCGGTAATTACTCGGTCGACAGAGCCTCGTGGGTTATCTAGCAGGGTGCACCACGTGCAGGTGAGGTCAGTTGGGTCAACTGTCCCTTGTCGTCACCCCTTCAACCCTTCAAAAATTACTTACCTTTTATTTTTCGACGAACAAAATAATGTTCGGTGATTTGCTTGACAAAACCCAAACTACGGCGCGCGCCATGCGCGCAGCTTTCGTTGCGACTTTTCTTTTCCTTTGACAAGAGGCAAGGGATTGAAGCAGAAAAAATTGTCTGCAATGTGAATATCGTGGATACTATAGAGGGATTTAATTTTTAAGCCTTGCTTCTGTGAATTAACTTAAGAAGTATGCAATTTAGTTTGCATAATTTTATATTCAAAAAGTAAATGTAATTTGCAGTTGCTGTCAGCGCGGCGCGGCGGCGGCCTGTGGGTACCTTTAAATTTCGCTGCCTTTATGCCTGCATACCCCTAAGAACGACCTTGCACTACGTGCAATTAGGCATTTCGGTACTCGCATCAATTTTTTTGCTCGACTGCCTCTTTATTTCCTCTCAATCCTGATGTAATGGTGAAGTCTCCCTTATAGCACAGAATAGCCTATTCTGTGCTTATAGTAATTTCGGCGTCGTCGCGCCATCGACGACGTAAAGGCTTTTGCAGGTCTATTAAAAAAAAAATAAGTAGAGACAAATGAGGAAGTATTTCCTAGGACTAACAGTAATAAGACCTAATGAACCATAATATTTTAATCAGACACAAATAAAATAACAAATTAGGTACATTTAAAAATAAATTTAGTACAAAATTGAAGATAAAAATACAGGACTGCAATCGTGGGTAATACTTCCTATAAAGTTTATTTTTTGTAACCATTAATTCCAATTTACAGAATAGTAGCAATTATGTAAATATTTCCACTATTGCATATTTTTGCAGACTAAGGATCTGATGGAAAATTTCCTTTCCAACGTCCGAGAAGTTTATAGGCCGAAGAATGCGGCATTTTCACAAAAGAAACGTTTAGAAGCTGATGCTCTCATGAAGCAAAATGACTACAAAGGAGCTGTTTTAACGTTTTCTCAAAGTGTTTTGCGAGCTGCAAAGACAGGTAAGAATGTAGTATTCATCAAAAGGTTTCTATATTTTCATAGAAATATTGCAGTATCTTTATGTTGAATCTCCTACCACCCAAAAATCAAATGCCGTCCATCAATATGTCAGTCTAGCGCATATATTATAAAAAAAAATAATAAGCTATGGCTTTGAGACAGGTATATGCGACTGGCATAAGTCTGTCTCCTTCACAGATTTTTTTCTTTCTGTGCATGACTGAAAAAGCAGCTCTTGTGTTGGTTGAGATTTTAATCAAATATTAATGAAATCATGGCGCTAACTTCACAAAATTCAAATGCACGTATGCCCTAAGGTCCTAGTCCTTGTTCTGGATTTTCACCCCGTGAATCATTTTGTGGATTTTTCTGAATGTAATCTCCTCTATGGGCATCCTTCCTATGTTCCTGGTTATTTCCTGCGCTGTCTCATGTAGTCTCTGTTCTAGCGGTCTTGTCCCGGCTTCTCTGTAGAATTGTTTCGTCGTCTTGATGTCCTCCCATCTGTAGTTCATGATTGTGCGTAGCAGTTTCCGTTCTAGAGTGGGTAGCTTCTCCTTGTTGGATTTCGCTGCGGAGCTCCAAACCAGCGCGGCGTACATTATTATTGGCCTAACGTAGGTGTTGTACAATCTGAGCTTGACGTCCTTGTCCAGTTTTGACTGCGGCGTGATGTATGGGAATATTGCGCTGGGTGCTATTCCTGCTCTACCCCTGGTGCCCTTTATGTGGTCCTTGAACGTCAGCTTCTTGTTCAGTGTGACGCCTAGATAGGTGATATGTATCCTTTCTCTCTTGTGCCTTTGTTTGAAGTTGATGAGTTGCGTTTCGGTCTCATTTATCTTCAGCTTCCATCTTTTGAAGTACTCCGCTATCTGCCTGACGTCCTGTTCTATACGCTGTGTTACCGTCATCTGCTGCGTTGATGATGTGTAGACTGCTACGTCGTCCGGTCATTCTGTTTCCTTGGCAGTCGTTGATATAGATGTTGAACAGTGTTGGCGATATCACGCTCCCTTGGGGGAGCCCTTGCCATATTGTCCTTGTCCTTGATTCTGTCTCATTGACCGTGTTGTTGTTGTTCTGTCCTTTAGATAGCTCATGACGGTCTTCGGGATTGCCGGCGTGATTCCTGCTTCGTGCATGTTGGTAGCCATGGTCCCTCTCCATACGGGATCCTAAGTATTTTCTAAGTCCAGAAGTGCTGCTGTTGTCCGTCTTCTTAGTGTTGTTTCCTATCATTGCCTGGTCCACTATCCTCGCAAGCTGCATGGCTGTCGATTTTCCTCGCTGGAATCCGAACTGTTCTGGTATGATGGTTCCTAGTGTTTGGAGCTCCGCGTTGATTCTTTTGTTGAGTACTCTTTCGAAGACTTTTCCGAGGGTGGGAAATTGGCCTGTATGATGAGGTTTGGCTCCTGTCCTTTCCTGGTTTGGCGATGACCATGATCCTGGCTGTCTTCCATGTCCTCGGGAAGTAGTGTAGTCTGATGCATCGATGATGTACGTCAGTATGAACTTGCTCTCTTTCATGACTATTCCGTCCGAACTAGGCGCTTTGTACGGTCTGGCTTGGCTTATGATCCTCCTTAGCTCCCTGGAGCTCGTGATTATCCTGTTCATGTCCTGCAGCGGCAGCGCTTCTATTGATATTGACGAAGTATTATTCCATGAACGCCTCTGCCTTCTCTGTCCTGTTCATGATGATGTGTTCTATGACGTCTCTCATTACTTTGATAGGTTGGACTGTCCAGGGAATTTTGCGGTTCTTCATTTTCTTGATGTGCTTTCATATGTTGTTTTCACGGCTAGCGGCTATGATTCTGTGGTTCCAGGCCTCGTTTTTGTATGAATCCAGCATGGCTCGGGTAAGTTCAAATTCCTCCAGGTAAGATGTCCTGTCGTTCGGGTCACGTGTTTTTTGATATGCCCTACGTAGTTGGTTCCTTCTCGCGATTTGTTCCTGGATATGTAGGGGCGGCTTGCCTTGCTTCAGGTCCGGGTTCCTGGGGATGTTGTGTTCCTTTGCGGCGCTTATTAACCTGGGCATATGACTTCTATGGCTTCCTCTATCTTTTCAGGGGTGTCCAAGTCGCGAGTTATGCGTAACTCCCCGTTGATTTCTCTCCCGAAGGTTGTCTCCCCTCTCAGCTCCTAAGGGCCTGAGAGGGCTGGTTGATGCTTCGTTTTGAACATTACTGGGAGATGATCACACTGCAGTTCCGTCATGGTGGCCGCTGTGTCGAAGATGTCCCTTGCTATTTCTATGTTCAACGTGGCGTCGGCTACGTGGTATTGCGCAATCCTTGTCCTCCTGTCCGGATTATGAGGTTGGCATCATTTCTGTCGATCCAGTTTCTGTACTGCGTTCCTGTCGGTGCTGTTTTTTCACGAGGTGTGCTTGGCATTTAGGTCTCCTATGAGCAGGGTTTTGGGAGGGTTGAGCAGTCTTTCTAGTTCGTTCTCGAGGGTTTGATTTGGCTTGTTGTACGCTGAGATGATCTTCAAGTCGTTCGTTGTTATCGCCACTGTCTCTATACTGATCTGCCTGTTGCCTGCTCTTCGAATTAGATGCTTCTCTTCACATATAGGGCCACTCCTCCACACGGTTCCTGATTTTGGGCGTTTCTTGTATAGATCACCTCGTATCCTATGATGCCTGGCGGGTGATCCTTTGTCTTGGTTTCATTGACACTCAGTATATCTTGCGTTGTCCTGGCGACGAGTTCTCTGAGCTGGCTGATCTTGCTCCTTATTTCATTGATGTTGATATGTAGTATCCGTAGTCCTTTACGATGCTCCATAGGAAATCAGTACTTGCAAAAATGGGATAAAATTAATCGGGGCTTAATAACCTCCGGTTTAATTCAAAGTAACTGTCATTCGATAGCTTATGAAAACCTATGATGCCAATCCGCACACCGTTTTCTTTGATCTCGTGCAGTTTAGATTTTAGAGCCTGTCAAGGTATCAAAATGACTTTTAACTGTCAATATTTTGTAACCAGCTTATACACGAAATGTGTTTTGATTTCTCTACAGAGTCCAAAAATGTAATAATATACAGGGTGTTCCATTTAAAAAAAGTGAAGTTGTTCATTTTTCTTCACTTTGCGATGCTCATTTGTTTTTACTGATAGATTCAAAAGATAGTAGAGAAAAAGCCATACAACTTTTATATAAAAAGTTTTTGCCTATTTCTTTTAAAAAACTCAGTACCTAGGTGGGTGTCAAAATATAAATGAAAACCCTGGACAACTGAGCTATTATAATAACACATAATATTAAGAATTATCTTTTTCTCTCTTTTATACATTTCTCAGCTAAATTTCGCAATTATTAAATTTATTTGAGTTTGATATTAAGATTGACTTTATTTTACTAGTAGGTATTATAAAAACTCTGTCTATTGAAAACAAATGAAAATATCGCTAAGCAAGCTTGCAATGGTGTAACGGTTTAATCTCACACCCTATATATATTATTTCTCATTTGCATGCATGTAAAAACCGCATCTGCTTATCTTGTATCTTAATTTTAATATCGATCTTTAAATTTTGTCAGCGCACTATTTACGTCCAGATTTAGTTTATTTTTATTTTTGCAGGAGAAGATACAAAGATCGATTCTGGACTGTCTCTCTCTTTAGCTCTGTGGGGACGATCCCAAGCTCTCATAAAGATGCAAAAGTTTTCTAATGCTCTCACTGACATTCAGCAAGCTCTGAAAGAAAATTTACCTGGATCCTACAAGGCTCAGGCATTCTGGAACATGGGCATATGTTACGCGGCCTTGGGAGAAGAAAACAAAGCTAAAGTTTCATTTAGTTTGGCGGAAAAGTTGCAAGGTGATCAAGGAAAAATCAAATTGTTACCTGAAAATAATAAAATAATATACAAGAAACAAGAAGATCAGAAACTATTGAAGGATCATTCCGGTAAGTTTATAAAATACAGCATGGTTAGTCAATTACTCTCTAGGACACACACAAACTAAACTAACCCAAACTAAGCTTAAATCTGTATGGTACCTTGTATGTATTCTTGACTAAGTTTGTAGTATTATTTTAGGTTAATTGAATGTTATTTTGATATCTTTCGTTACTATGAATATTTATGACTTATGACTTGTAAAAATGCAAAAATGTATCCATTCATTATTCATTCGTTAAGCTGGTTAAGATGGCGCCGAGTGATGGTGTGTCGGATCATGAGCTAGAAAAAGTAAATTTTACGTATTGTAAAAAGAAAATATGTGGTAGTATTGTATTTACAGTGTGCGGAAAAATGTTCCATAAATCGTGTACTGGAAGAGAGTGGTCAGAAAAGTCAGAATCATAGATAAAACTCGATACATATGCTGTAAAACATAACCTCAAGAGAAAAGGAAAGAGAAATGGAAATTCTATACCTGAAGACCCTGGTAGGGGAAATGAAAAACAAGAACCAGGCTTTGGAGGAAAATAACACCCTTTTGAGAGAAAAAGTGTGTGATCCGGAAGAAAAACTTCAGAAAATCATAGATGTTCAAAAAACTGGTGAACAAACAGAAACGAACAAGGCAAGAAACAAAAAGAAAAATAAACGGCCAACAATAAAAAATCGTCCTGAGCCCCTAAAAGGCTCCAGCGATGACACCGAAGCTCTTAAAACAGCTCCAAGGATGGCATTTTTATTCCTCTCCGGGCTAGCTCCAGAGGTAACTATAGAAAAAGTCATCGAGTATCTGGCGGGTAAAAATGATGCAGTTGCGAGAAAATGAAGACAACAAAAGAAAAGTATCGCAGTTCGTTTAAACTTGCTGTTCCACGTCAGGACCGAGAACAATACCTGAACGCAGACCTATGGTCTAAAGGAACCCTAGTGAACTATTTTTAAAAATCTACAACGCCAGAGAGAGGTGAACAACCAAAAACCTCAGTTTCGCCCGGGCATGAAGTGGAAAGCACAAAAAACGTGTAAAGATCCTGCATGTTAATGTGAGGTCATTAAGAAATAAAGTGTTGCAGCTGGAGGCATTTATCATCGATAAAACCATAGACATACTGTGTTACAGAGCATTGGATGTTGGAATCTGAAATTTGCATATTTCAGATTGATGGATACAGGACTGTGGGATATTCAGCTAGAAAAGATTCGTTAGGAGGTTGTACGGCCATATAATGTTCAAAGTAGCTAAGAGACAGAGAGTAAGGCCTTTTCTGAGAATTATAATGTAGAAAAATGTATAGAATATTCCTGTGTTTTTGTGAAAAAATGTAATATGTATGCTTTAACTATGTATAGATCCTCGTCGGGTCTCATTGAAGCGTTCTTGGCGAGAGTGAACAGCATTTTTGATGCACTGGGTACCGACAAGATAATTGTTTTGGCTGGCGACTTAAATGTCTCTTTTGGCACTGCTGAGGTTAGTGCAGCTCAGTTGTGTGACACCTTGTCAGGCCTTGGTATTATACAAACAATACATGAGGAAACTTGGCATGCGGCTTGCTTGTACAATATCTTCGTGAGTGCTGAAGCAGATGCCCTTTGTACCAGAGTGGTAGATCGTAACATCTCTGATCACATGGGTCAGACAGTTGAATTTTCAGTACGTCTTCAGGAGAAAGGTTTCACACTAGACAATAACGTATGTAGATAAATTACTTATTGTGAAAGCAGTAGCAGAGGTTTCCTGGGATTTTGTATCGGCAGCTAATCTTGGTCTAAATATTGACAACAAATTTGATAGGTTCATGGATGTCTTGGAACAAGCCTTTCTGAGATATTTTCCAGAGAAACAATATGTTGTGCGTTCAGACCAATCAAACAACATTAGTTGGTTCAACGATGAACTAAGGGCTATGAGGGAACAATTACAGTTACTAAACGACAATTTCATTCGTTCTTCTGGTAATTCTAAATTCTAGTAAGTGTATGTTGCAAATTAATAATAAACAAAGAAGTAAATCTAAAAAAAAACCTCTCCTACAAACTGACTTCCAAAAGATTTTAATAACTTTTTTCTTGATACAGCCAAAGCACTTGTAAAAAATATTCCAAAGTCAAATATAAATCCCATTCAAGAGTAGTTGTATACCACTACTCTTGATAAAGGCTTCCTCAGGCCGAAATATATGTAGAGAAAAATATCTCATTAAATTATTTTGAAACATCTAAAAGCAGTGTACTAATTATCCATAGTATTATTAACACAATTAAAAGTCAGTTTTCAGCTTGTTTGGACTTTATTGTTAAGCTTTTAAATCAAATGCCAACGTTTCGAAGCATTCCGCATCATTCTCAAGGCTAAACAAGGAACAAAGAACGTTATACGCATTTCAACACCGTTCAACATTTAGACAGTTTAAAAAAAACAGTGCAGGAATTATATAAACAACCGACATACAACGTAATAACTTAGAGAACTAATAAATAACACATCGAAGTGATCAATTAAACGCAATAAAAAACATTAAGACATCGATAAAAAAAACAATAAGGACGCTGTGTACTTATAATCATTTTATAGTAAAATACCTTACCCAGATTATTCGAGCTAAGGATCGCTTTAATTTGAACGATCTATATTTTTTTATAAAAAAAAAATGCTAGTACGGTACTACTGCTTGCCGAGATGTTTGGTACTAATTCTCTTTTTCTCTTATCGATTTGCATTCGAATTTAAGCATGAAATAATATAGGAAGTGGTAGTACCCAACCAACACTATATTTTTGGTTTATTGGTGCAAAGAAAACGAAAAGTAGGAGGTTAATATAGAAAAAGGTAGTTTATGTGTAGTCTATTGATTAGGAAATGACTTGAATGTAAATTATTGCAGGACGATTAGGCATAATTGCTTATAATATTACAATAAATGGCACTTAAGTTTTGTGTGTCTTTATTAAGGTTTATATTGGGTTTATTAGTAGTAATATGGCACATTTCCAAGAAAAGTCTTTGATGGAAGTTAGGGTGACTATCTAAGATAGTGGACGACTGAAAGTCAAAATGGTGCTTTGATAGTCCTGTTTTTGAATTGTCAGATTTTGTAATATTACAATCCATTCTGTGTTCTGAAATACGATTTTTTAGATATTGTTTTGTTTGGCCT
>MU181969.1:350425-364988 GCA_016904865.1 Pissodes strobi
AGGCCAAACAAAACAATATCTAAAAAATCGTATTTCAGAACACAGAAGGGATTGTAATATTACAAAATCTGACAATCCAAAAACAGGACTATCAAAGCACCATTTTGAAGCAGGACACCATTTTGACTTTCAGTCGTCCACTATCTTAGATAGTCACCCTAACTTCCATCAAAGACTTTTCTTGGAAATGTGCCATATTACTACTAATAAACCCAATATAAACCTTAATAAAGACACACAAAACTTAAGTGCCATTTATTGTAATATTATAAGCAATTATGCCTAATCGTCCTGCAATAATTTACATTCAAGTCATTTCCTAATCAATAAACTACCTTTTTCTATATTAACCTCCTACTTTTCGTTTTCTTTGCTACATAAACCAAAAATATAGTGTTGGTTGGGGACTACCACTTCCTATATTATTTCATGCTTAAATTCGAATGCAAATCGATAAGAGAAAAAGAGAATTAGTACCAAACATCTCGGCAAGCAGTAGTACCGTACTAGCATTTTATAATACTTTTATTATAAAATGGTACTAGCATTTTTTTTTTATAAAAAAATATAGATCGTTCAAATTAATGCGATCCGTAGCTCGAATAATCTGGGTAAGGTATTTTATTATAATTATTATAAGTACACAGCGTCCGTATTGTTTTTTTTATCGATGTTTTAATGTTTTTTATTGCGTTTAATTGATCACTTCGATGTTGTGTTATTTATTCGTTCTCTAAGTTATTACGTTGTATGTCGGTTGTTTATATAATTCCTGCACTGTTTTTTTTGAAACTGTCTAAATGTTGAACGGTGTTGAAATGCGTATAACGTTCTTTGTTCCTTTTTTAGCCTTGAGAATGATGCGGAATGCATCGAAACGTTGGCATTTGATTTAAAAGCTTAACAATAACGTCAAAACAAGGTGAAAACTGACTTTTAATTAAGATATTTCTGGACGAAAACCACATTACATAATTATTAACACAGTTCTGTTTTGTGACCTTAGTAAGGCCTTTGACTGTGTTGACCATGGAACTCTCCTTTGGAAGCTTAGGGCATATAGGTTTTGTCCTGAAAGTCTTAACTTGTTGAAGTCCTATTTGGAGGGTAGGTGTCAGGCTGTACGGTATTCAGGGGTGACATCGGCAAAGCGTGAAATTACTATTGGAGTTCCCCAAGGTTCTGTCTTGGGCCCCATAGTGTTTCTAATATATGTTAATGATCTACCAAAGACTGATCCTATATTTAAGTATACACTCTTTGCTGATGACACATCGGTTTCTATTGGCGCTATTACACTGGAGGCTTCCCTGGAGGGTTCTGTGGTTGCGTAGGCGAGGGCTGAGGAGTGGTTTCAGTGTAATAGACTGTTGCTGAATAAGGATAAGACTAAGAGAGTGGTTTTCTCGTTGAGGGATTTAGGAACGGTCAACTCTCATGTTGACAAGACCAAGTTCCTCGGAGTTTATGTTGACCCTCCGTTACAGTGGGACGATCATGTTAATTATGTCTCATCAAAACTGACAAAAGCTCTCTATTTGCTTCGACAATGAGACAATGTCTCACTGGTTGCGTTAAGAACAGCATATTTTTCCAGCTTCCATTGCCATCTTTCCTATGCAATGCTTGCATGGGGTAATGCTGCTGCTGGTATCCGGCGACTTTTCGGCTTACAGCGAAGGGCAGTTAGATTGATGAGCAGATTAGGTTTCAGATAAGACTGTAGGGATGCTTATAGGGGGCTTAGAGTTTTTAATGTGTCTTTCATGTATATCTTGGAGAATCTTCTATATGTGAGGAAAAACATGGGTTTGTTTCTTGCTTGAAACTAGGCTTTTCCTGTGCTTGCACGACTTCCGGTGTTCGGCTACGCCTCACACCAGAAACTGTCGTGCGCGCACCGGAAAAGCCTAGTTTCTGGACTGGTAATAAAATATACTTTTAATGTTCTTCCCGTGGAGATTAAGACAGTGCCGTTGCCAAATTTTAAGACAAAAATTAAAGAAACCTAATATTCCACAGTTTTTATTCTTTTGATGAATTTTTAAATTGTTTTTTTAATTAGTGTTGCGTGTTTTTATTTTAGTATATAAGTATGTCTATATTGTTTTTAAAATTTTACTTTCTTAGTTCTGTGTTGGCAATTTGGGGCCAGGCACGTACTGTTTTCGAATATTTTTATTATTACTATTATTATTCATTGTTCATTGACGTGTGTAAATTACTATGTAATATTGACATGAATAAATTTATTATTTATGAGATAAACTGTGAAATAAATTTGCTTTTAGACAAAACACAGGTCCTAGGTGAGGCTCGCACTGATCTTCCGAACGCAAGTACCAAGCTATCCGTGAAAACATCTAAAAACCTGGGACGGTATATAGTAGCAAATCAAAAAATATCCACGGGGGAAACATTGGTTGTAGAGAGCCCATATGCGGCTTGCCTGTTACCTGATAAGTTTGGAACTCACTGCCACCATTGTTTCGAGAGGTAATAAGACATTATTTTTACTAATATTAACCAATATTTTATGTTCTATTTGTATTTCGTAGTTTAGAATCCCCCTTCGGTTGTACGGATTGTGCAAGCATAGCGTTTTGTAGCCTAAAATGTAGGGACCAAGCGATGTCGACATACCACCACTATGAATGTAAATATTTAGATTTGCTAATTGGATCTGGTATGAGTATTTTAGGGCATACGGCTCTAAGAATGATAACTCAGAATGGACTCCAGAAATGTTTGGATATTTATATGAATAAGGATCAGGAAAGGGTAAGAGTACATAAGATACGACTCGGATATCATTTCGTAATTTTGAGTAGACATTTTATCGATCGAAGATTTAATGAAGCTTATTATTTACGTTCCAGTTCCTGGCCCCCGAGCAGATAGAAATAATTTTCTTGTTCCGACATTATTTTAAAGAAGTATTTCGAAAGCTCAGGAAATTTTGGTTTTAAACATTTTCAGCCTTGTCGGGCGACTGGGAGGCCACACTACCCATAATTAAAAAAAAAATAGATAAGTCACTTCGACGTAAATTTTTAGTTCAGATCGCATCCATTCATTTTTGCTATTTTACAATTTGTGATTGTGAGCGCCAGGGTCAGCCATTGATTTAAAATTTAGCCGGTTTCGACTTCAACTGATTTATTTTTGTGTATTGTTTCTGTGTTCGGTGTTCATGTCTGGTTTGGACGATACTAGTCAATACCGACTCAATAACATATAGGAGTTATTGCACCAGTCGCTTAGCTCACGATCGCTCGCAGTCGCACGCCAATGGACGAGCAACCTTAAAGTTAAAATAAACCGTTTTAAGTAAACCTTTTTCCAAGTTTTTCTGCAATATTTACATTTTTTTTCTGTCGACTTTAAATGCAATAATTTCAATAATTTGTATTACATTTGTTGCGTATTTTTATATGTATTGTCATTTGTAATGAAATAAAGTCAGTCATTGTTATACTTACATGAGAAATATATTTTGGCAATGCCTTTTTTAGATATACCAGCTATGTACTAATTCTCATTTGCGATCCGCTGAAGATTTCTTGCAAAGGACCTTAATGGCTGCATTTTTGTTAAGATGCCTTCAAAAATCTAATTTCTTTGGAGTAAGCAATAAAGGTACGCTCGCTATCCATCTCACTACATTGTTATTGAGGTGTAATGCGATTTACCTTTTCAGTGATACCATCCGATCAAGAATACCAAATTGGAGAAATGCTATTATTCAACCTTCAAATGCTGCAATTCAATGCGCATGAAGTATATCAGAATAATCAAGGCTCAAAAACTACACATATGGGCATAGCTGTATATTTAACAGCCTCCTTATTTAATCATGACTGTTATCCAGCTTTGTCTAGGTAAGCAACGACAAAAAGATTAAAATATTATTAGATAGATATTTGAAGCATTCGGGAGTAAAACATGGTAAGGGACAATTTTTGAAAATTTCGCATCATTGCATATAAAACATGTTAGGTGCGTTCTTCATCCATTGTAATATCAATTTTTTGCTACGTGTTCATAGATGTCGCTACCCATCACATAAATATGCTGTTAACTGACATTTAGGTCAACTTTAGCGCCTAAAACATGTTAAACGAAGCACGTGTTCTGGCGCTTCGTAAAATTTGTACCGTTTAACGAAAAATATGTTTGATAAAACTGACGTGTCCTCACCAGAGGACCCCTTCGAGGTTTAGATTCAGATCCAGAGTTTGTCGCAGAAGAAGTATCCTCAGAAAGCGCAGGTGAGTTTTGAGTTTAAAATTTAGCTCTGCATGTAAAACCTGTTAAATGATTTCATATAACATGTCGTTTTACTTGCAGTAGGGTCATTGCTGTTAAGGGATATCACTTAACAGGTTTTACGTTCGTATAATGAAAATTTTGTTGCAGGCATTGTCCAAAGGGGAAAAGAGAGAAAAAGAAAAAAGCAGGAAAACCGGCAGGGTCGAACCAAAGTGTTGAAAAATTCTGGACAGACCTACAAGGAATATAGAGGAAGCGGTCAAGAAGTCGCAAAAAGATACAGCCTTCCTTGTGTGTGCAAATTGAAATGCTGGGACAGATTCTCAAAAGCTGAACGGCAATCATTATTCTCTGCATTCTGGGAACTTGGTTTACAAAACACCTATCTTCACGGCTGAGCAAATAAACAGAATGTTAAATGGCGAACAAAAAAAAAGAGATACGAGAAGATCTTCCACCGTGATGTATTCTGTCCCTTTAAATGGTAGGCCCATACAAATTTGCAGGAAGGCAAGAAACAAAAACACGGCATCATGGTTCCCAAAAAGACCAAAGGGGAAAACATGGCAACACACAATAAAATAATTAGAAGATGGCATTGGTAGAGTTCACAATTTTAGTTCAAGTTTGCTCCGATATGAAAGTCACTATAGTAGAAACAAGAATCCTAATAAAGGGTTCATGAGTCTTGATTATAATATAGAAGTGTTATACGAACGTTATCGATAAAAATGTCATGCAGAGAATGTTTCGTTTGTGTCTTCGGATAAGTTTAGAAGAATTTTCGTTGAGGCCTATAATATTTCATTTGAAACACCCAAGTCCGACACTTGCGCCAAATGCGACGAGTTAGCAGTTAATATAAGCGCTGCCAAAGAAGCAGGAGACATTGAAAAACATCAAGATCTGGAAAATTTGAAGAAATTTCATTTAAGAAAAGCAGAGGCAGCGAGAACAGTTCTTAAACAAGCATAGAGGAAGCCAAGGATAACAGTGTACACGTAATAACCTTTGATTTGCAACAGGGTCTGCCTACACCAAAACTGACCACAGGACCGTGTTTTTACAAGAAGAGGCTCTGGTGTTACACTTCCAGTGTTCATTGCAGTAACAAAACCTGAACAAGGCTACTTCTTTCTTTGGAATGAGTCTGTGGCCAAACGTGGATCTGATTAAATAGCGAGTTGCCTGAAAAAATGCTTTGACAAGTTTGATATCCGTAGCGAAGTCTTGTATGCATTTTCTGATAATTGTTGTGGACAAAACAAAAACTGGACAACCGTAGGTGTATGGCTTCTCTTGTTGGCTTCCGGAAGGTTCACAAAAATAGTCCATATTTTTCCACAGGTGGGGCACACAATGTTACCCAGTGACAAGGATTTCGCGCTTATTGAAAAATGTGCATAAACAAAAACCGCAGTGTATTCCCTCAGCGAATCCCATTTATTGTTATCAAAATTGAGAGAAAAGGTGTTTTGACTTTTTCGCAACTGAGAGAAAATTTTGCCCAATCAAACTTTGGCATAACTAACTGTGTAAAGATGCAGTTCAATATCGATAATCCATATGCAGCTTTGGTGTGGCACCCCAGATGTGTGAGCAATATTCTAAGCAAGGTCTTATTTGCCATTGAAGAGCAAGAGCTGTCGGGACATCCCATGCCCATAAACTTAAAGAAGAAACGCGACAGACCAAGCCTTTAGCTGGCAGAAGACCTCCAAAATGATTTGACCGATAAATATCTCACGAATTTACCTATAGATGAGTCAAAATTGACGCATGTAATGTCTTGTCTTCAGTGGATTCCACCAGTTCATAATTCTTTTTATTTTTCGCTTAAGTCATAAGATATCTATTACAAGTAAATATTTTTTTGTATGTTTTATTTGAAATGTTTATTTTATCGCACATGTTTATTTCCGTTTTTAGAGATATTCATTTTTTATTTGTATGACATGTTTATTCTTGTTTTATGTGACATGTTTACTACTGTTTGAATTTACGTTTCTCAAACAAAATATGACGTATTTTTCTGTAAAACAGGTGTTTGTATTTCACATTTTAATGCATCAAAAACTTGTTAAGTAGCATTTTTTCAAATAAATGGTTCTATTACATACATAAAAAAATAAATCCGGTATCTATGGTTTACTGTTAACTTGAGACATACTTTCTTCTCTTACTTTTAGAAGTTGTATCAACAAAATGGATTTTCAATAATTTATCTGAACCAAATTTGTGGGAAATCTCCTCTCCTGTAAAATTAAAATTTTGTCACTTACCATGTTTTACTCCCGAACGCTTCAATTACAGATCGAAGACAGACAACAATAAGATAGAAAGTTAAAATATCGACAGCATTTGATCAAAAAGATAAATATCAAATGCAGTCAAAACCGGAATATAAAATTTAGAATGGAAAAAATGGAAGGTTCAAAACCATCGAAAATTCAAAATATCGAAAGTACAAAATATCCAAAAATTTAACATAACGAAATTACTAAATGTCGAAAGTTCAAAATATCAAAGGGGAAAATATCGGAAAAATAAAATATTTAAATTGCAAGATACCGAAAAATCTAAAGTTGAAAATATCGAAAGGTCATTTTGGATTTCATGGGAAATATGATTTTGTTTGTTCCATATCAGGATTTAACTGAAAATTACAGTATTATTATTATTTCTTACTTTAGACTGATCTAGCAAGCCAAAATTAATAAAATGGAATCGAGTAGATACCAATGATGCGTTCTGCAACCTCCGCCGCGGTGGAAATGCGCCGTAGCTTTTTAGACCTTTTTGGACACCAACTGAGAACATAAACAATTACTTTGTAAATATGGCTAAATATTTAATGACACACCATAACTCTTTCTCATGATCCATTTTCATATCTCTCTAATGCTAATGTAAATGTACACAGTTTCTTCTTTACGCCTGTAGCATTTGCTGAGCTTCGCAGCACAATTAAAGATATTAAAAACAAATCCTCATCTGGGACTGATGGGCTTACTCTGAAAATGTTCTCAAACCTGACGGAATGCACATTAAACCATCTTACTGCTTTAATTAACAAGTCATTCCAAAATGGATTTTTTCCAAACTGTCCTAAGACGGCAATAGTTATTCCTTTGCATAAAGGAGGAGGTAAAGACCAAGCTTCGAACTATAGCCCAATTGCACTCCTTCCCACATTATCAAAGATCTTTGAAAAAATGGTTTAGAAAAGGCTTCTATATTTTCTCTCTAAATATAAAATACTTGTTACCCATCAATTTGGATTTTAAGTAACAAATGCCCAAATGATATGCTATGTTTTCGCTCTTTAATTGTGTATACTCCAACGTGAACAACCATCACTCTACAGTAACAATTTACTATGATTTCTCTAATGCTTTCGATTATGTAAATTATAATATCTTATTTAACAAATTTCAGTACTGCGGATTCAGAGGAGTGCCTCTCGAATGGTTTAAGTCGTATCTTAACAACAGAAGTCAGCTTGTGATGGTTGATACGTTCATGTCTTCTTGCAAGCCAATAGATTGTGGAGTACCCCAGGGTTCAATACTAGGTCCTATTTTGTTTCTACTGTTTATCAACGACACTGCTTGTCTGGACCTTAGCGGTAAAGTCTGTCTCTTTGAGGACGATACTAGTTTCACTTGGAGCAACCCGGATATTACGGCGCTTCACAGAACTGTATTTAGATACTAGATACTTAATTACCTTTAATTAATTGTGCGGTTCTAATCTCCTGTGCCTCAATGTTTCTAAAACTAAAGTTTTTCATATAAAAGTACGTTGCAATCTTTTGTACTTAATAACACCACTATTGACGTCGTTGAATCTGTGAAATTCTTGTGGACAACCATTTGAAGTGGGACTTGCACATCGATGCCTTATCAAAAAAATTAAGTCCTGCCTGTTTTGCGCTAAGAACTGTTTCCAGGGTGCTTAACGTGTCAACTGCTAGAACAGTCTATTATGCCCTTTTTGAGTCGCACCTCCGATACGTCCTTCCATTATGAGGTACGTATTGTGCGACTCAATTTGAGCGTATTTTCAAACTACACAAGAGAGCTGTTCGATACTCACTGGGACTAAACAGTAGAACTCACTGCGAGGATTTCTTTAAAAGATTTAGAATATTAACTTTTTCTTCCTTATTCATATTTGAATCCGTTTGCTTTATCCGCAAGCACGGATCTGCTATTCCAGACAGGCCATCTCACAACTATCCACTTAGGAATCGACAGCATGATCTTTATCTGCCAACTCCACGCTCAGAGTTAGTTAAAAGCTCTATACTGTACAATGCAAAAAAAATTACAATTATCTGCCATTTGAAATGAAGTCAATGACATCTTTTCCCGCATTTCGCAGAGCTTTGAGATCATACTTACTGGAGAGAGCCTTATACGCAGGAGCCTTGTACGCATTTGACGACTTTTTTATTAATACTTAATTTTGAGCATCTTACACACTGGTTTAATGATTTAATGTTTGGTGTTTAGTGTTTAGGATTTGATGTTAAATATTTGTATATTTAATATTATATACAATATTTTGACCACGTACAATTTGCACAATTGTTTAAAGTTTTGTATAGTTAGATTTTTCTTTTTCTTTTCATTGTATGTTTCTGTTTGTGTTTTTATATGTTTTATATGTTTCTATTTGTGTTCTTATATGTTTTGTACTCTAGTTCTAGCTTTGGCTACCAATTGTAAAATTTTTTGACAATAAAGCATCTTATTAAACAGTCTTACATTCCAGATATTTTTTGCATAGTCTGATCCATTCAGTTAGTTCATAAAAAAAAATTAATAGTCAACGATTATATTGATTCTTTTCGTATCTTTTGAAACTATTTGTTACAGTGATAAGTCCAAAATAAAAAAAAAATATGTTCCTCACTTTTATAAGCGCACAACTCAAGTGAAACTTCTGAAGGAGATATTAGGAATTGAATTTTTGTTTAAGTTTTTTTTTGTTCTCAACTTTTGCCTCCGGTTTTGACCCTTTTTTATTTTATCATTAATTATTTTTCTTCATTCCGTTTTATAATACTTATTATTACCTCTTCTTTTGTTTTTTTTATAATTTTTTTCTCTTATTTTTTTTTATACTACTTTTATTAACTTTTCGAATATTTTTTTACGTTTTTTTCAATTGTTTCCCATTTTTCAAAATGGTTTTTTTTCTTTCATAAAGCATTGTTTTCTTCCCATTTTTGCTATCCCCGACTTCGTAGCTGAACTCCTTCGCATTTTTTTCGCCGAAAATCGCGTTTCTCCGACCTTTTTTTTATTAATGTTTTTCCTTATTTCGTTTTATAATAATTTTATTAACCTTTCGAACCATTTCTTCCTTTTCTTAAATTTTTTCAAAAATATTTGAGTATCCGGGAAGGTGGAGGGGGGGTAATAATAATGTAAATACATATATCCGACAGAGAAAATATCATACATAATTATGTTTGTGAGAATGACTGAAAAATATCGTAAATATAGCGTGTATAAATATCGTCCATGAACACTGACGAATGATTGACGTCTCAGATTAGTAATAAATACGATCTAAAGAGGAAATGATTTTGACGTTACGCTGTTATCTGGGTTGATATTTTCAGGCACTTTGTAGGCAAAGACATTGTATTGATCTCAAGAAGACCTTTAGAAGCAAATGAATTGGTTCCGGAGAACTACGGACCAGTATTTACAAGAAGAAATTTAGCTGAGCGCAAAAGGTCGCTCTCTTCAAGGTACTGGTTTGATTGTCAATGCTTAGCTTGTCAACAAGACTGGCCTGCGATAGGTAGAGGATTAGAAGATGTTAGTAAAAGATTGAGGTTTGACTTTTTTTATTTTATTAATTGTATTTTGTGTGATGTAGGTGCCGGATATGTTTGCATATTTCCGCTACATTCAACTATTCTTCATTTGTAATGGAATATGTAGATTTTTGAGCAATAATTTTATGTAGCCATTCCTCTGGAATTTTAGGGGCTTGATATATTCTGATCAAAAATTCTACTTACTATGATTTATTTCAGTTCCATCCGTACTTCAATTCGACTGATTCTTCTTCCGCTCTCTCTAAAATGTTTTTCAGAATATAAACCATCTTTTCTTTTGAATTTTTCACGATTTAAATTTCACTTTTCTATTTGATTGATCAGTATAGGTAGGTATATAAGTATAATATTCATTTCCAAAAATATATCCTTGATGCCTTTGGAGTTTGATACGTATTACACATTACACCATACCTGCTACACACAAAAATTGACTTTTCATATCGAATGATATTTGTTTTCTTAAAAGCGATCAATCTGGAAAAATGGCCCTAATAGCACGGTGGCATTAAAACAGTTTTAAAAACGTGTACGATTAACCGCGGGGGTGGTTTATAAACTTTTAACTATAAATAGACGCCGAAAACGAAGGTTTTAAAAACCTTTTAAACTAAAATAATGGTATAACATTGGACGTTTGTTAAAGTATTTGAGAACGTCCCATTGACCTTTTCCTATAGTCAGACTTAAAATCTGACATATAATGCGTTTCTATAAAGAAAATCTGAAAGTAATTATTTACTGTTTAGTAATTAATTTGATGTGCATAAAGTGCAAAAAATGGTGCAAAAACCAGGACTGAAAGTGTCTTGTAATTTCATAGCGAGCAATTATAGACCTTCTTTATACAGACTCAAAACTTCCTCGTAGGGGTTTAAAGAAACACACATATCTGGTTGTGTATATTTATTGCGGAGGTAAAGAAAACGTATTTTAAACGGCTTGAGAGTGTTTTCAAACCACCAAGAAAACATTGGAAATGGACTTCAAAAGAACATTTTTTGGTAAGAGTTGGATATATCCCCATCACAGAAAATCGCGATTTTTTACATTTCTTTTTTACAATGTCTATTGGTCAGAAACGTAATAAGATTCTATTATACCCGATTACTAAGGCGCGCATGCTTTCTCAATTTGAGGTATGTTTTTGAATTGTTTATAGGTCTTTGGTCACTGTCTTTTAAATATAGTTTTCTTAAGGGTTTTGTGTTGAGTTTTATTTAAGGTGAAAGAGCACTTGAAAATTTCACTAAACTTTTAAACTATTTAACAGACACTACTTAGAAACTTACCTTTCTCAGAACTTTGACAACTTTATCATCGGTTTGACTTTTGCTACTGCGGTTATGGAACCCCTAGAGTCAGCAGCCATGTGGCTAACCAATAACTAGGTTTGGGTCAAGAGTAAAGGAGTAGAACCTTAAGCAGTCATGTGGCTAACCTAGGAGCTGGTTTTAGGTGAGACAAAAGCCTGCCGAACTGAAGGATCGATAGCGTATTTATATTATACAAAGTGCTGACCATTGCTCGCTTAAGGTTCAAAATCGCTTCCGTTGATTCCTCGCGTTGTTTATAGTTTGACTTTAATGTTTATATAACAGTTTCCAAGTTCAAGTTCAAACTTAGGACAGGGTGATATTTATTTAGTAGCTTGTGCATTTTAGTAGATTACAATGTTATAGGGGGGGGGGGGGGGGCTAACACGTTTGATTTACATTTCGATTGGTTATAGTTTCCGTCTTGCATCGGTGCCAGTCTACAGTAGCGGAATATGCGGTAGCGTAGACCCAAATAATGCCGGATCTTCTTCTTGTAGTGCCTAGCCGTTCCGGATGTTGGCTATCATATTGGCTATTCGCACTTTATTGACTGAAGCTCGGAATAGCTGAGTAGTTGTCTGGTTAAACAAAGCTCTCTAATTTTTCAGCCACGATATTCGTCGTCTGCCTGGTCCTCTAGTTCCATACACTTTGCCTTGTAGAATATTTTGCAAAAGTTTGTATCGGCTCTCATTACGCATTATATGTCCTAGATAGAGTAACTTTCGTGCCTTAACCGTATTGAGGATTTCTTTTTCCTCCCCATCCTCCTCAGCACTTCTGCATTGGTGACCCGGTCCGTCCAAGGTATTTATTGAATTCTCCGGTACAGCCACATTTCAAATGTCTCAAGTTTCTTGGAGGAAGCCTCCGTAAGCGTCCACGATTCGACTCCATAAAATAGTATTGAAAACACGTAACAACGAAGTAAACGTATTTTCGTGGTTAGCTGTATGTCGTGGCTTTCGATGACTTTTTTCATCTTGAGAAATGCGGTTCTTGCATTTTCAATGCGATTTCTGATCTCAATAGAGTGGTTTCGCTCATCATTAATGTTTGTGCCCCAGTATACGTAAGCATTAACCCTCTCCAAGGGAGTTCCATCTGCTAATAAGTTTCCACGGATGCCTTGGTTTTTACTTATTATCATAAACTTCGTTTTACTCTTGTTTATTTCCAGCCCATACTGTCGGCTGAAAGCTGTGATTCTGTCCAACAGAAGCTGCAACGTAGCAAGGCTGTCTGTGAAAATAACAGTTTCATCTGCATACCTTATGTTGTTTAACCGTTTTCCATTCAGTAGTATTCCGGTCTCAATATCTTGCAGCGCCTCCTAAAGATATATTCAGAGTATAAATCGAAGATGACTGGGGACAGTATGCATCCTTGTCTTACACCTCTCAGTATTTCCATGTATTCTGTTCTGTCTGCGTCTATCCTGACACAAGCCACATGGTTCCAATAGAGATTTCGCGCTGCAGTTGACATCCCTGCATCGCTGAAACAATACTTGGACTGAAAAAAGGGCTGAACGGCGCTTCTGAATCCGAATTGGGACTGAGATATCTGTTCTTCATAAAGTTTAAATATTCGGTTGTAGATTATTTTTTATAGTACGAAACTCATTACATTTTCTAGCATTCGGTTTTTTGAGAAGGACAATAAATTCAGATTTCAGCCATTCTACGGGTATGTCGCCTTTATCATATATTTTATTAAATACCCTTGCTAACCACTTTAGGTTATCTCCTTAGTTTTAGTATTTCAGCAGGAATTTCATCAGGACCCGTTGCTTTCCGGCCTTTTGCATTATTCAGCGCCGATTGTACTTCCACCTCTAGGATTGGAGGACCATCAGTGTTCTCGATGGTTCGTGGCTCCGCTCTGACGTCATCAAACATCTCTTTAGTGTACTCTTCCCATGTGTGTTTAATCTGTATCTTATCCACTATAACTCGTCCTTGATTATCGGTAAGTACATTAACTGTTTTTTTGTTAGCTGTGCCTGCAATTTCCGTAATTTTTCTGTGTAGGTTGAAGTCATCAAATTTGGCTTGACATTCCTCAATTTCCATGCCATTTTCTAGTTTCTCCTTTTCTTTGGCTGCTCTTATTCTTTCCCTGATTTCTTTGTGTATGATCTTGTATTCACTTGTTTTATTTTTGTGCAATCTTCTTTTTGTCATTAGTTCTAAGATCTCATCCGACATCCATGATTTCCTCGTATTTCTATTGGGCAGCAAGTATTTTTCTTTGATTTTCTGAATTTTTTCTTGAAGCATTTTCAGATCCTCCTCCATATCTCTGTTGCTATCCTGTCGTTCAATGCCCGCCGTCAGTTCCCTTCTTGCTATATCTCTTAGGGTTGTATTTCTTAGTTTTCTGAAATCATACGTTTCTGTTCGTTTTTTCTCTACCTTTTTCAGCCTCATTTCCATTCTTTCTACCAGTGGGTTGTGGTCTGATTGTATATCTGCGCCTGGATAAGTTTTTACATTCCTAATGCTATTTCTAAATCTGTGATTAATAAGGATAAAATCTATTTGGTTTCTAGTTTTTCCATCATTTGATTTCCAGGTATACAATCTTCTAGGGTGATGTTGAAAGAAGGTTTCTCGCCACCAGGAATCGAACCGTAACCATTCGATTACGTAAGCACCATGCTTACCGCACTGCTATCGGCACGATGGGAGATTTGCCTGATATCTATATCAGGCAATATCTAATATCGATATTCTTAAAGCGATCTTGACCTTTGTTCTATTTTCAGAAGGAAGAATAAATCAAATCGGCAAGGTTGCGCGACTGCCGCTTTGTTGAGAGTGTGCCAATTGGGCGATGTGACCGAGGTTGAAGGATTATGTTATTTAAGGAAATACTGAATGGCCCTAACAATAAGAGTGTTATTTTCACGAAATGAAATGAATGACCCTGTTTCGTTTCTAGAATTCCGTCTGGCTTTAAATCACGCCTTATTTAATTCTACGCATTCGAGAAATATTCTGAATTATTGTAGAAAATTCTAGGATACGAATATTTAAATATATATAAGCGAGAAGCACGCGAGTTTAATATAGTAAATACTTTGACATTGCTAAGGAATATTAATTAA
>MU181969.1:365388-380960 GCA_016904865.1 Pissodes strobi
TCAAAAAAGAAAATGAACAAAGTTTGGACAAACATATTATTATAAGAATTAATGAACTTATACCAAATTATCAGTGTCAACAATTTATCATGTTATTAAGCAAAAAAAATGTAGGTGCCGACTATATGTTTTTTTGTAATGCAAACTGACTTTAAAAATTCTGTACCGAAGTAATTATTGGACCATTAAACAAATTAATCCAAATTATAAAAAATGCATAAAATCTTGTTTCCGCCTATGTATTTTCTTTCAAATTTACTTCTTTAAAGCATTAAAATCGCTAGAAATGTAAAAATTGCGAATTTTTATGAAGGGGCTATATCCATTAATTATTCGTTTTTTTGTAGGTTTTTGAATGGCATCCTAAAAACGATCTCTTTTATGACTTTTTATGAAAACATGCTATTGCGGACCTAAACAGATCGTCTTTTCAACGGCTTCCAAATAATTTACAAAAACGTTTAAGAAACAGCGTTTTTATGACTAGTGCTTCGGTCTCGACGAGACTAGTCTCGGTCTCGTCTCGTCTCGTCTCGAAATTCGAGACCGATACCGAGACGAGACTAGGAATTATATCTCGAGACTGAGACTTCAAAGTTCGAGATCGAGAGTCTCGTCACGCCAGTCTCGATAGTCTCGTGTCTCGAGTATTGAAATAAAAATGATTTATAAGTAGAATACTACGAAAATAATATTTTTTTGTAATTATAGGTGACGTACAAAAAATAGAAAAATATTTAAGTACACGAAAATCAAAGAAATCTCGGAAAGTATGTACGTATCTAAAGTACAATTTACTAGTTGTCTACCTATATTTATGAGTAACACAAAAAAATATTTTCAAAACATGCGGTAACGTACAAAAATTAAAAAATATATAAGAATCTAGAAGCACGAAATAATATTATTTCGAATTTTGAGGAATACTGATTAGGTATCTACGAGTGTACATCGGGAATATCCTTCAGGTCACGGTATGTCTGACAAAAAATGTCAGCATCAGTTTAATATAGACAAATTAGCCTTTTAGAGCAAATGTCAACGATTTTTTTAATTGCAAGTTAGAACAGTCCAAATCTTATAGCTACTCAAAGATCGTAATTTCGTGGGACTCACCTCAATTTTCGATCAGTTTGCTCCAGTAGTTCGAGAAGAAGCAAAACAGGTTATTATTCATTATTTCTTGAATACTCCCATTATACGGTATCTTAACTACCTCAGAATTTACCCTGGCGAATTTTGAACACAATCCTTTATAATATATTTATATCAATTGACCCGATGAATGAATACAAAGAATAAAATTATTGAAAACTATCTTTATAGCTCGGCTGTCAATGCTTGATTTATATTAAAAAAGGGAAAATTAAGAGCGATTATATCAATCGGTCAGAAAAATAAATGAACAAATAAAATTTATCTATCTTAAAGCTCGGCCGAAAAGACTAGATTTATATCTAAATATTAAAAGAAATGATTATCAATTGACTAGAAAATAAATGAATAAATGAGGTTCTGATGGCTCTTTCAAGGCCCAATCTATAGTGCTAATAAGTAATTAAACACAAAAAATAAAATAATACTGCATCTGTACGATACCTTATTAGATCCGAATCATCAAGCTCAGTTGTGGAGGCAGGAAGTACCTCTGGTGGAGGCGCCGGGCACCTGTAGTAAATCCCAAGTACTCGATGGCCCCGAGGGTAAAACTAGCAGAGAACTTGTAGCCCAGTGATAAAATTGCAGCGGGGTAGCCCGGTATAGGATTGGCCCAGAGATAAGACTGGCCCGAGGATAGGACTGGCCCGGAGATAGGACCCTCGGTCATGTGTGAGGGTTGCTGGAGATTCGACGGTCTCGGTCTTATAAATGAGCTTGAAAAGCCTCTAGTGTAGTAGTTAAATCCCGATAAATCGGTTGTGTCAAAACACAAACAGAAACCAACACAATATCCCCAAAAAAGGGTAGTATAAAATTAGAATACTAAATGTTGAGTCGCTATGACTGCACTAATGCAAACCTTGCTTTCGCCTCGAAGGGTATTTCTAGAAGAACTCTCTATTCGTTTCCGTCAATTTGCCTTTCCACTATCACGAGATTAGAAAAAAAAGAACGTTGAATCAAGAAGAAGTGATGAGCTGAAAAATGCTAAGTGATTCGATACGAGGAATAATTCTAAGATAATAAACGTCTTAATTCTCGTTTATTATGGTAGTAAAACGACGGCGGGAGCCACAACTAATGAGCTGAACTTAAATGATTCAAGAAATACTACAGAATATTCCCCATCAAAACGATAAACTTTTAAAAACCTAAATCGGCAGCACCAATTATGGGAAATAGCCCATTCCTACTACCCAATGCTGCCAACAGTACCAACCGAAAATTGCTAGGATTACAGCAGGCCGCGTGGAAAGATGAATATAAATATCTGAAACCAGCCGGAGCCAGAGGTCCCAAAAAGTACTATCAGAAGTTCTCAAAAGTTATAAAATATTTAAACCGGAAATAAAATATGAATTTCACAGATCTAATGAAGCCTAAATGCAGGTTTTATTAACACAATTCTTAAAAATATAAAACGGGTTGCTGGCCGTTCTACGGTAATGTAATATAAATTAGACAAAGTTATACTATAACATAATATCCTATTTTAGTGATTTGATCAAACCTAAGCGATCTGTGGTTCGCTTATCAACTAAAATAAATATAGTCACATAGTGTTATAAAAGCCAATACAAATACATATATCGTTAACCTATATTTAGAATAAAATTAATTTACATTAATAAATGCGGCAATCTTAAGCTTATTGACAGCAAATCAAAATTTGGAATTAATTAACCGAAGAGTATCGACCTCTTTTCAATAATTCTCACCGCAAAATACAGCATTTTTTTTTGCTAAATGCAGAATATAAAACGAAATTTAAAAATATTTTACACTGGTCAAATCGGAATGTTACATGTAAATGAAAGGAAGCTACGATAGTTTTTATAAAAATATAAATGTGTTTTTAACATAAAAATACATCACTATAAACCTAGAAGCACGAAATGATATTATTTCGAAATTTGAGGAATACAGGTATCTACGAGTGTACATCGGGTATATCCTTCAGGTTACGGTATGTCTGAAAAAAAAATGTCAAATTAGCCTTTTAGAGCAAATGTCAACGATTTTTTTAATTGCAAGTTAGAACACTCTCAAAAATCGTAATTTCGTAACACGCACTTCAATTTTGGATCAGTTTGCTCTAGTAGTTTGAGAAGAAGAAGCAGGTTATAAAATTATTTATCTGAAAAAACACAAAAAATCTAATTATTATTCATTAACGTAGTAATATCCCAAAATAGGTCGAATTTATAATACTGATTCTTGGAAGGTTTTCAAAAAAAAAAATTAAATTTTTTTGAAGTGCACGAGACTCTCGGCGAGACCAAGACCGAGACCACAAAATGTCTAGTCTCCGCGAGACCGAGATGAGGCTCGAAGACTCTAGACTTTGCGAGACCGAGACCGAGACCTCAATAGTCTCGTCTCGGTGAGACCGATGCACTATTTATGACGGTTTATAGAAACGTACTTTTGGGGACCTAAATAAAACGTCTTTTGAACATTTTTAGGAGCCGTTTCAAAGACGTATTACAAAAATTTGTAAAGAATATCTTTTTTATAACTTTTTATAAAAATATACTTACATGGACATTAAAAACCCGTACACTAGAACTTTTTAATTTTATACGTATGGACGTTTATATTTTTAATGTTTTAATTCGTCTTTAATTTGATCTTGCATAAACGCTTATAAAACGTTTTACGTATTTGTGTCGCGAGCTAATGAGCCTTAACTTGCAACTGTCGGAATTTTATGACATAAATTCTCTCTGGCAGATTTTGCCTCACACCAAATCAGTTCATCCATTAACTTGTGGAAGCTCGTCTGGATGTACCAAAACCAAACCTATAACCCGAACCTCAAACTGGCAGCCAAATTCAACTCTGGAAGGTCAATCTATGGTTTGAATTCCTCAAACCTAAAATTCAGCTCTAGTGCTCAGAGACCAGGAAACTTGCGGTAGCCTCTCTCGGTGCTCCTCCTAAAGGAACAAAGTCTAAGATAAAATACGTCTAACTTAGAGCTCTAAGTTAAAATAATCTCATTATAGTTAAATATGTCAAGTGGTTGAAGTGGACTAGGCTCTGAACGACACACAACTCTTACCTTACGTTTTGTCCTATTAGAGCGATAGATTCACTCTGTTTGAAATCTGATTTGACGTATACGTTAAGTTAATATATTTTTCAGGTGTCCAACAAAAGGCTGCTCCCAGATATTTACTCTACCAATTACGAAAGAATCTGTTAAATGCCTTAAATGCAATAATATTGTAAATCTGTCCAATCAAGTACTGCTTCTAAAGTGGTGCCAAAACCAATATAGTTTAGCGTCCGAATTGATGCAAAAAGATGAAAAAAAGAAAGCGATAGAGATGTTTTGTGCAGCAATCGATACCTACTATAAGTAAGTAGCTACGTTAAAAAAATAGCCTATGCGAGTGTACATTTTTGTATTTCACGTTCTTGTCATTTAAATACTGGCTGATTTTATCAAAGAATATTGGAAGTAAAAAAAATGCTTCTAGAAGAGGTATTTTCCAACTGGGCATGCTTCTACCTGCGCACCTAAATGGTTGTCTCGTATAAACCTGATAATCGAAAAGTTTTGAGACTGCATTACCTTCTATTACAAACACAAATAAAATACATTATTCAAAAGCGAATAAAATTTAAAATAAAAATTATCTATTAATGTACTATTCATTTTTTCATTGGACCAATGCTCGTCAATAGGTAAAACATTAACTTTTGTCCTCTGATAGAGAATTTCAAGAAAGTTCTCTTTGTTGGACAAACACTGTACATTTAAAGCAGCAGATGATGCACACGTCGCGTCGTGTTAAGGCTGATTTTCATATATAGGACTGTGCACCGACTGTGCGCCTACCGTGCCCCTACCGTGTCGTTTTCACTGTAAATCAAAAGATTGTATGTTCCATATAAAACGCACGGAAGCTCTTATTTACATTTACACATAAAGGACTGTGCTACGACCGTGTTGCGGTCGTCCAGTCCTATTGTGAAACTATAGAAGAAACCCGCGACGGCCGCAGCATGGTAGGCGCACAGTCCTATATATGCAAATCATCCTTTATGTGGTTGTGTACTGAGCGTCGCATCGCATCGTCCGGAACATCTTAAAACATCGCGAAACTCTTTAGATTTTAAAAATTTTCCAATCGCATCTACTAAAGTGAACATTAAGCATTACTCTGTGATATATTTTCAGTGAAAACAATCTGAAATCATAGAAAATTAAGCCCAAAAATTGCTTAACCCCAAATTGACAAATTTAACCTGTTCGTCAGAATTAAATAAAATAAAACATCGAATTGCTATGTTTCTGAACTGAGTAGGGGAGTTGGTTCTCTGATTTAAATAGAATACCCTGCCTTAACCTGTCTTTTTCACCTCCCAAAACATGAGTGATTATAAATGTTACAAGTTACAAGTGCAAAAAAACATGTATAAATAAATCTCAGCCTGAAAAGCATGAGTTGTTTGGTGCACCTTGCGACTTTTGTAGTAAGGTTTTATGCAAAATCTGCTCAGAACTAACAACAACGGAGTGTAGAGCAGTACCAGTCTCTGGACGCAGCCTGATGTTTTACTACTGCACCGACTGCGACTGTGCCATTGAGGCGAAAGATATGCCTAAACTCAGAAAAGAAGTATCTGAACTTGGAGCGGAGCTGAAAAAACTAGGTAGCAAGAAAGTTTCCAGCACAGTTGAGATAACAGAACTTTAGCGCCGAACTTCTTGCACTACGAGAAGCCCCAGAACACCGCTCCAGAATCTTTAAAGATCATAAGGATGTATGGACATCGAAATACAATTCACACACATCTGGTACAGAAGAGGTCACCCCTCCAGAATCAAGGGATCAAGTTGAACCTACTATAGCAGAACTAAGGGAAAGAGAAGTAAGGGCATCAAATCTTCTCATTTTCGGTATCGATGAACCAGCGAACTCCAACAAAGAAAACCTCATACAAATAGAAAATGCTACGGTTTGTAATTTGCTTAAAAAACTAAACAGTAGTGTCTCATTGGACTGCATAAGAATGCACAGAATAAGAAATCAAATGTCGCCCAATAAAAGTTATCTTCCCAAACAGACATACTCCATTAGTTTTTTTACAAGAAAAAGCAAACATTTCTAAGGAAGAGGGGTACTACCTCAAATCAGATTAAACAAAAATGGAGAGGACAGGGAATTTCTTGAAAGATTAATAAAGCAATCTAATGAACGTAAACAACAAGGTAAGAATGACATAATAATACGATACATAAATAATGTCCCCAAAATAACTAAAACCCAACAAGCTAGTCAAAATACCTTACAACTCAACCCAACTCCAAAAAACCACTAAGCATTACTCAATTTGCACAAAAAAAAAACAAATACACCAGTCCTACCTCTTTTCGATGTCCACTTTCATATACAGTAATATAAATGCCATAGGATCAAACATAGCTGAACTTAAAATAGTTATCAACAAAGAAAAATCAGACCTTGTCATCCTAACCGAAACCTGGCTTAAAAATCACATAAGTGACTCACTCATCATCATCATACTGAGTATGAACTCTTCCCTGATGATCGAGAGACACATGAGGGTGGGTGTGTTTGTGTGTACCGTAAGCAGAACATTGCTGGAAACCGAGTATATGCCTTCCCAAGTGAAAAATACAAACTTCCATCGACTGTTAACTCCCTGTCGGTTAACATAAAAATATAAAAATGCTAATTGGATGTCTCTATGCACTACCAAGCATTTCATTGCAAGATCAGGAGGCTATTAACACTACCATTACCACAGTCTTCGAAAACGAGGAGGTTGCTTTCATTTTTGGAGATTTTAATCTCCCTGAACTAGAATGGCAGTCGCTAACTCTTAAACAACCGAGTCTTAAGTCACAATTTTTTCAGGAGGCATACAAAATGTGGAATGGTGTGCAAATCGTAGATTTCCCAACCAGATTTCGGGGAGATCAGAGCTCTCTCTTAGATCTCATATTGGCAAACGACAAAAGACTGGTGGCAAATATACATAGCCGTTGGCCTTAGCGATGTTACTATCAGCACTACACTCCAGCTAAAAACTACTCCTAAGCTAACTAAGAAAGTTAATAAGCGTAACTTCTCGAACACTAACTGGGTAAAGATTAATAGCTACATTGGGTTACAGAACTTTCAGCTAGGACACTCTGAAGATAAATATCAAGCAGTCACAAATGTAGTGGGCAAAGCAATCGCCACCTGCATACCTGAAAAAAGTGCCAGAACAAATTTTCAAAAGCCTTGGATAAATAGAGAAATTATGAACCACAAGTATGCAATTTACCAGAGACAGAATAATAACCTAAAAACTTTAATAAAGAACGCAAGCAAAAGATACGAAGTAACTGAAATGTAAGCACTATTATCCTAAAAAATCCTGCTTCTCAGGAAATTGTGTCTGACCCTGAAGCGGTGGCAAACATTTTGCAGATCAATTTGGTAAAATCTGCACTAAGGAGGACCTCACACACCTTCCTTCAATCCCACTAGAAACTAGATCAAATCGGGAGCTGGAAATAGCTGTTTTCACACCAGAATAGATAAAAGAAGCATTAACAGCCATGAAATCGGACTCTAGCTGTGGCCCGGACTAATATGCCAACGGTATTCCTGCAAAAGTGTTAAGACTTACTGGCCGCTGTTTTAGCAGAGGCTACGAACCAGCTTATTGAATCTGGAAACTTTCCAGAGGTCTGGAAGAGTGCCCATGTCGTCCCCATTTTTAAAAAAAGGAACCAAATGCAATGTCATTAATTACAGACCAATAAGCCTTACATGTAGCCCTTGTAAGATGATGGAAAAGGTTATTGTCAAGGAAATTACATCATTCCTTCTAGAAAATGAAAATATACCGCCAACTCAACACGGATTTCTTCCCAAAAGATCAACAGTCACGAATTTAATAACATGCTTAAACCGATGGACAAAAGTTTTGATCAACCCGTGGACATACTTTACCTAGATTATGAAAAGGCCTTCGATAAGGTACCACACACCAGACTCTTGATAAAACTGAAGCACCTTGGCATGCGAGGAAGATCACTCACTTGGATCGAAAACTTTTTGAGGGCACGCACCTGCAAGGTAAGAGTTGAAAACCAAATGTCCAAACCATACGATGTTCTTAGTGGAGTACCTCAGGGTTCCGTCTTGAGCCCACTTCTCTTTCAGGTCTACATTGCAAATCTGGCTGACTACATCAAGTCTGATCTGCCATTTTTTGCTGATGACACTAAGATCTTATCACTAGCCGTCACACACTGACTGATGACCTAATCTCATTGGAAGCTTGGACACAAGCCATGCAAATACAGCTCAATGAAGATAAGTGTACTTGTCTTCATATAGGAAAAAATATCCCTCAGTATAATTACTATCTTAAGACTGGACCACTAAAACATGTGGAACAACAGGATTTGGGAGTAACATTAAGTTCCGATCTTAAACGGGAAACACACATAGCAATGACAAGAAATCAAACTCAATTCTGTTCCTCATTGGAAAAGCCTTTGAAAGCAAATCAGTGGAATTCATAACAAAGCCGTACAAGTCCCATGTGAATATCCTTGAATATGCGCATAACATGAAGAGTCCCTATTTTGCAAAGGATATAGAACTTCTCGAAAGAGTTCAGAGACGGGCCACAAAAATTCCACCAGAAATTAAGCACTTAATGCCATATGAAGAACGACTGCAAATATTCAATCTTCCAACATTGAGAGAAAGAAGACTAAGAGGGAACCTTATAGAGACGTTTAAAACCTTAAATGGGTACTATGCACTTGACCTTAACATCTACCATGTCAGTGAAAATGCAAACCTAGGTGGCGAGTGGCCATTGCCTTAAATTGTCGAAAGAGCGGTGTGCTAAACTTCCTAGAAAAACTTTATCTCTAATCGAGTGGTGTATCCGTGGAACTCATTGAGAGAAGAAACTGTCACCGCTTCCTCCATAAATGTTTTCAAAAACAGAGCAGACGAGGACCTGCAAGTTATTAATACCACTTTGGTTCACTATCTGTGAATGTGATGTGCATATATCTGTAACTCTACCTTTGGAACACTAATTTGCATCCTGCTCAGGGAACTGTGATACTAGCATATAAGTGTGTAACGGTGATATCGATAAATGTCTGTGATAAGTAGAGTAATATGAGTGTGTGACTGTAAATGATCAAACAAATAATTTATCTGTTGAAAAAGCAAAACTGCAAATTTTAAGCTCGTGCATGTGCAGCAGCAGTTTCATCGGTGTAAACCGCCTACTGCTGGACAATAATAACAATAATAATAATAATAAAATGCAAAATGAGTTCCTTAGGAGCTCCGCTAACGTATGATTTTACCAGTCCAAGGCATGTTGTTGAAAGATGCATTGCTAGATTGCTGTTCGTCCTTGGTTTATTCTTATCTAAATTAAATAAATGGCCAACGTAACACTGTATAGGTAAAAACTAAACCCACCGTTTGCTTTTTAGTTTCCGGATAGTGACATAAGGGATTTTATCCTAAACATCCAATACAGGTATAGCGTGTCCAGTTGATAGTAAAACACCAAAAAATTAATGTCGCTCGTGTTGCTGATATGGCATTACAACTTAATTTTCAGATCGGCCAAAAAATACTCATCAGCACAACTGTGCGCAATTATTTCTGCTAAAGTTTTCTAACTTACAGGATATCCTTGCCACCCAACAAAGAAACCCATCTAGCTGAAGAAATGTTACGAAACTGTCTCGCTGATTCTGGAAACTCATGAGAGATTGAATAAAGAACGATGTGGTTCACTCAAGTTGTTTATTTCTCACACGAAATTTAAATACAATGTGTCCTTGAATAATTATAGTGTCATATCTGAGCTACTTGGAGATATGCTGTCATCGTACAGCTTGTTTTTGTATCGCGTTATTGGATATCCAGAACCGCAAGTATCATAATCCACGACTCCTGAAAAAATAATGAACTTATAAGGTTATCCACCAAAAAAAAGTTAGTGTTACAAATGATTTAAAACAATACCAATATTTTCCCAAAAGTTGTTACTTATTAGGTATTTACAGCATTAATAATTGTGCTTGATTTTATAATCACAACAAAAAAAAAACAAATGATACGACCAGAAAAAATATCAGCAATAAAGTCATACATAAAATAATAAATCTTGAAGTTTTTGCTTGATATAATGACGACAATATTAAAAATAAAAATATGGCATACAACAAATCTCACAATTGACAAACTTTACAGGGCGCAGAAAAAACTTCATTGTGTAATGATATGATTAATATGATAGGTATCCAAAACCTTTAAATAGTATTGCAGAACACTGTGGAGTAAGTACTTACCACAATTAATTATCCACTCCGTGCATATTTGTAAACAATTCGAAATAATAATGCTTACAATTTCATTGAGTAACCTGGCAGTCAATATACTTGCAGCATTGCCTGGCATTTTATTAATAGAATATCTACGAAATTTAAGAAAAGAAAGAAATTGGTTTGATGGCGGATCGGCAACAATGGCGATCTCATATTCGAACGTAACGCGTGACGGGTGACAGCTGAGTCTCATTCACTACCCAGGAAAAAAAATGATGAATGTCCCTATAGATGGGATGTTTTTAATTTATTTTGTTTATTTGGGTGTTGATGGAAAACCATTACCAAAACTACTCTGATCGCATTCCTACGCTGGCTGTTGTCCGTACTTAGTGTGGTTGAAGGTGTCGATATAGTAAAACTAGTAAAAATGTTCTAAAATTTCATAAAATCGTTATTGGTGGAAAACCATTACCAAAACTTCTCTGATCGCATTCCTACGCTGGCTGTTGTCCGTACTTAGTGTGATTGAAGGTGTGGATATAGTAAAACTAGAAAATAATTGTGTTCGTAGCTCATGCGAAAAGTGACACTTTCCATAGAGAATTAACTATTTGCCACCTGTGTTTGACAATAGTTTTCACGTTGCGTCACTTTTTGCACTAGTTATATAAATAACTATGTACTTCTTTCTGCGCTGAAAATCCATATTAAGTAAATATCATGAAAGTATCTTTCATGAGTAGGTATATATTTACCTTCATCATTATCACTATCAACGTCCGGTAAATGTGAAAACGGAGCATGCGATTTAATGTCACTTATCAGACTGTACGTTCCTGTTTTGATTTTGCTCTGAGATAGAATGGAATCATATGAACCTTTATGTTGCGGTGGGATGAAATATGTATAAAAATCTTTGTAGTCTTCGCCACCTGTGACATAATGGTATGATTTGAGGTATGTTAACGCATCCATCTAAAAAAAGAAAACATTTAAAACTAAGTTAGATACCTACGTTATTGGATCTATCTATCTATCTATCCTATTATAATCACAACTACAAGTAATTTCTTAATAGGGTAAAACTTACACTGAGAAAAATATCTTGTAGCCAGTATCAAAAATTTAGCAACAGAAAAAATCAAATTAGTGTTGAAGTCATAACTAATTTGCTGGCACAAGTACGTCGTTCATCAAGTGAGTTGTTATACAATTTTTCTTCTGTTAATTAAGCTAGTTATTTAAATAATAAATACTTTTACAGACATAACCGTATAAAAAGGAAAATTAATTAGGACCCAATTATAGTTGAGATTATGGATCTAAAGTAAAGAGAAGATTCTCCAAAATAAGTATCATCCGAACTATGAGATTAGCAAGTATTAATCGAGGACTCCGGACACCTTCAAAAAGCGTTTTAAACTAGAGGTTTTATTAATGAATTAGGAAAAGAGTACATTAAATCAAAGTTGCTTTAAATTAACTAAAGAACGTGAGAAAGTATAAATTTTTTGGCAAAAATATTTTTCTTAAAAAAAATTCGCTTAGTCTTTTTTTTTAAACAATATATGAACGTTCGATTAATTATAAACAAACTTTATTTCAACCGTTTTTCAAAACTCAGAACCACTTTTTTTCTACATAAAAAATAAAGATTTCTGATGTTTTACGGCCAATTAATTGTGCATCTCTCTCGGACGACAAAGCCATGTGCGCCCGAAATCAGTGGCAACCAGTGCAACCACCGATCTAGATCGGTGGTGGCAACCCGTTGATTTTCGCGATCTATTTCTACAGGCGCCGGCGCGCGGCGCGGCGGTGTTTCCCAGAATTTGTATTTCTGGTTGTTTTATGTTGCGACGAGATTTATTTCCGTATTTTATCCAGTGTTGCCGTTCTATTACAATTGTAATAGATCTATTACTATTTTCAAGCATTTATTACTCTATTACCTTAGCGGTCAAATCTATTACCATTACTAATGTTTTCATAAAACTGAGTATTTAGCACAAATTACAAAAACCACATGTCCTATTTTAAAGATACGTTTATAAACGCTACTACAAACACTTTCCTGCTACTACTATGTAAACCTAGTCGATGTCAAAATTGTTAAATCACTCATGTTCCGTTTACCGGTAAACTGGTCTTTGTGTTGCTGTTTGCCATATTGCCCTCCCGTACTGAATCATAAGTAAAGAAGGAGATAGCGAGATGCCAACTAGAATCTCGAATATATCCATTACGATTTCTGTTTCGTTTGTCGGCATCATATTGTCAGCACTTTATGGACTTCCCACATTCCCCCTGTCCGATCTTACTTGGGAGTGCTCGAAGTTAATTTCTAGTGCGGTTATTAGTTTTGAATCTTTGGATTGATTGGATATTCATCATGGACAGGTAAAAATAGTAACACACTTTAATTTCTTTAGGTACCATTTTTATATATATATTTTTTAAGATTCGTAATAAGAACGTCTAAGAAGCGTGACGAAGAAGATGTTAACAAATTTACAAAATATAATATGACATTTTTTATGGCGAAAATTACGGATTGCCCCTATGCATTTGTAGCAAGCCACGGAAAAAACAATCTATTACAATTTTCAGAAATCTATTACTTTTTAGCAATCGATCTGTTACCTTAAATCAAAGTCATGTGGCAACACTGATTTTATCTATTGTAGATACGCGTAGAGCGGAAGAGCGTTCTGTGTTTTGTATTTTATTTTCGAGTTTGTGTGTTTTGTGTTTTATTATCGAGTTTATTATAGACCATTTGGATTATTATTTGTGCTCGTTTTTTAATTATTGAATTAGACATTTTTATAATTATAATGGGAAAATTATCAGGACGTATTAATAAGGAAAACTATAAATATACCTCCCAATACCGAAAAAAGCAGAAGAAGAGCCCAACTACGGTAAGTTGATTAAATAACATAGGTAATATATAGGTATGTATAAAGAATGTACCTGTTACCTAAATAAGTATGTTATGTTTACTGCTTGTAGTATTTTTGGTTGGTATAGGTATTATTAGGCTTGTTTCAACGTTGAAATTAATTATTTTAAAAATATGGGAGTAATCAAAAAGTAAAGCATTATTTGTAGTTTAAACAAGTATATGTAACACTAATTAGCTATGGAGAGGTGGTAATTACGTAACTAAACTTCTCGAAGTTTGACTTGATTTTAAAACGCATCTACTCAAAAGGTTCTTATTTGATTGTGATCATTCCTTTGGGGTTTTTACTTTTCAATAAATCTTTCATGCAATTTAAGGGGATTAAGAGTAACTAAAATACTGGCCGGAAAGAAAGCCTGTTTTTCTGCCTCGTTTTCGAAAAGCCCTGTAGGCTTAAACATAAATTTCACCTTTTTTGTTTATTGCGATATTGCATAGCCCCGTGTTTTAGCTTTAATTTGTGTTTTTATTCATGAATTTAGCTGAATTAGTAAAAAGTTATAGCAATTTTATGATTGTGCTATTTTTTTCAAACAAAAATTATACCCAAATTTCTCTTCTCAAAGGTTTCAGATGTTTCAGGCAAAACCTGATACCTACCAAAAGTTCTTGTCCGATTTTGATTTATCTTTATAATGTTCACCAAAATATATAGGGTAGGTAGGTAATGAAGTATCTTTTATAGCATAATTATTGTTGTAAAGCCTAAGTAACAGTTTAAAAAATTTTGTTTAAATCGAGGTATCAATAAAAAGAGCCATTATATTTTGTTGAAGTGAAAAGTTCTTTAGGCGCGTTTTGCGTTTTTTTCCTGCGTATTGAATTCAGTAAAGCCTCGAGTAAAGCCGTCACGCTCGGATATGTATGGCATGTTCCCGTATAGGTAGAGGGCTGAATTTTTCAGGGGATGTAGCCGGGGTAAAAAGAAGATCCTGGACGAAAATGGGACCCCGTACCCCCCCCCCCCCCCCCCCCCCCCTTGGGCAGGGGGGGGGGGAGAAGGAGAAACTTAAATAATTAATTTCAGGAGAACGGGAAGAGGTACGGGGTCGAAATTTTTATGGTAGGTGCGCCCCATGGGGGGCAACCTTAGACCATACGGGTGAGACCGGGGCTTTAATTTAAGAGGGGATTTTGGGGAAAAATCCGTTTTTTGCCCGTATCTCTGCAACGAAGGATCGGATGGAAATTCCGACAAACGATGACCCCGCTTGTTAAAGTTTTCACTCCTATCGTGTGGTCTTAAGCACACATAATTTTTTTTATCCCTTCGCTTTATTTTACTGGTGGTAACTATACCTATGATTACTGTTTATTTGACATTTACACTCAAACGTTTATTTTTTATTTAGAGCCAGAATTATTTATTATTTATCCTGTACATTATAAGGTTAGACAAGAACTTGTGGCATCAGGTTTTGCACTTAGGTCAAAAAATGGGCCACTGAAAAATTTTGAGGAGAGAAATGTATTTTTTTTTAAGTAGGTAAGGCAATCTTAAAATTTGTATATAGTTTTTTAGCTAAATCAGCTAAAATCATGAATAAAAAAACAGAAAGCAAAAACACAGGGCTATAAACAACCAGAAAACAAATGTGGAACCTACTTTTAAGCCTACAGGGCGTTTAGGAAAGGAGACAAAAGACACATTCATTTTGCGTTATTTTATTTATTTATTTACTTATTTTTTATTTTTAGAGAGAATATCAGTAAGTATCAGTATGTCGAAAATGGTTAGGCCTACGAGGTTGCTTGTGGGTAAAGTACCTATCATAACAAATCATCGTTTTATAGCTGATATTACTATACAGAGTGTTAAAAATTCGAGTGTATGCATCGAAACCGTAAAAGATAGGAGGTTGGTTAAATTGAGGCAAAGTTATGTATTTTAGTGCTTCACAATTCCATTATAAAAATTCAAAAATTTAACGCCGTTCGGGAAATAATCGGAAAAAACCGAAATTTTGAAAAACCAATGACGCATCGTACTTGAAAAAAATATATTTTTGTCATACGCTCCCAAAAATAGCTATTTTACGGACTCATTTGAGTCCGTAAAATGCTTCTTTTTAGGCCTAGTCCTTAAAAGTCGTC
>MU181969.1:388399-403393 GCA_016904865.1 Pissodes strobi
GGTTGAATCTACGTAAATACAGCAGTAGAATATATTATTTAAAATTGATAAATAATTTCAAATATGTTCAGATTTTATGATTAAAAATCATCATTTTTGTACGGTGGAAAAAGGTGAAATATTTGTGACGACTGCGTGTCAGTGTAGTTTTTTTCGAGATGTGGTTCTGGTGGAAGGTAGGACTGGATTTTAAAATCTATCTTGTACCGACGACCAGTGTGAGAGGTCGTGAGAAGGTAGGGTTTGACATTTTCTCTATTTTTTGCGTTATCTGATTTTTAGTTCAAGTTTTTATATCGTAATCTCAGTGGGCTGAATAAAACTGCTAAGCTCGTGGATCTCTGATATCTGCCTACTATCGTTTCACATATCACGTTGTCTTTTGCCGTGTGTATGTTAAATAAGCTCGTGAATATCTGATATCTATCTACTATCGTTTCACACATACCACGTTGTCTTTTGCCGTGGGTATGTTTTTGTCTGTAGGGCATATGTGGGATAGTGGGTTTTTTGGAGCTTAAGGCTCTTAGAGAAAAAAAGGACTTGATCCTAGAAGGGCAGGGTTATTGAATTTCGGTTTTAGTTTAGCAACCCAACTAAAGAATTGATCAAAGTGGCCTGTAGGGTTCACATTATTTAGGTTCTAGTTAGAGGAAGCATTTTTAGAAATTAGTAACCAAAACTGTCTATAGTGTGGGAAACTGAGTCTGAGTCTCTGGTATCGTCATTGGATGTTATGAGTTATATGGGGGATCGGAGTTAAGCTTAGTTAGTTATTGTTCGGCCTATGTATAAGCATTTTATCGTCATTCGTTATTTAAAGAGCACCTTCTCAAGCCCTTCTCGACGGTGGTCGGTACAAGATCATAATTGTTTGTTTGTTTTATTTCTCTATTTCTGTTTAAGTTTGTCATTACTTTTATTTTCGAATTGAACTGATTTTTGAGTTGAAAAAGTAGCTTTCAAGCAATGATTGCATTTTGATTATCTGTTTAAATTTATCGATTTCACTTTTGTTCATACCTGATTACTGTAATTGTTTTTTATTGAAATATTGTTCATCACAATCTTTCTCAGCTTAAACAGCTATTTATTTAATTTATTATTTTTAATCAGTTCACTGTTTAATGTAAAACCATAGTAAAACCATAGGTTGTTATTGTCGACAGTCTAAACAATTCTGTGCAAATTGGTGGAGGCATATTTAATTATATATCATAATTTTCCTTCAACGTGTTTTGGCATTTTTCTGCATTGTTTATTGAGAAGAATTATTTCTAGCTATCTCTTGCCAATCTTTATATTAAAAACCTAAGATAAGACAAGCGACGCTCTCCGCCATATTGAAACAGGGTTGTAACAACATTCTTGGTGAACTCTTTAACTGCCTTGTACTGTTTTTTTTTTCATGCTACTGAATCCACACGCACTCGGCCTACCCTGGCTTCCAGTGACGTCACAGGACAGATCCTAGGCACTGCAGCAAGTTTCAGTGACACTCTCCAGGAAGCTCGGAGGAAGCATAAGGTGATTAAAAGGCAGTTATCACCAGGAAGGTTCAACATAATTAACCCTTATTTTTGTTAGAGGGAAATAGAATAATTTTTTTTTTTAATTTTTAATTTTTTATTTTGCACCTTTTCTCAACAACAGCACCCAGAAATAAACTCTAATAAGCATGCTCCTTACCTATACACCCTGAGCTATCTTTCAGTTTAAATTTTTAGTAAATTAAAGTAATAATTTAAAGAAAAGTGCATTTATAGTTTATTGTAACAAATTGGCTTTTTATTTGAATTATAGTAATTATAATAACACAATTGAAATTATATTTTAACAAATCAAAGTTTATCTTAACAAATTGGCTTTTCTTGTAACAAATTAAGTAATTGCATTTTATTGTAACAAAGTAATGATAAGAAACCGCAATAGACACAATAATGATAATCGATTAAATACCATTTAACGGTAAGCTCGATAAAATTGGGAATTGGGCTGAGTAATTATATGACCTATAGTAAGGGCGTATCACTTAGATAAGTATACGTAATACACAAAAATAAATCAGATAATTACTATAGTGTTAGCGAGACACTTATACTAGTTAGAGAAAATATTATATACTGTAGTAAAAAAGTGGATATTAGATAATCAAGCAACGAAAAGCAACGGTAATATAGACGATGTAAGATAATAAACGACTTAAAGCCATTTAGATAACGGTAAGTTCGATACAATCACGGTAAGCAAAATGGGTAATTATTAGGCCTACTTGTTTCTGTATGGCCATCAGCACCATACAGAAGTGGAATCCACTGGCAGTGGTTGGTAATTTTACCTTAAACAGCGCTGGTCATAAAATATAAATCAGCTGGGAGGCAGCGCAACGTTGCAAATTCTTGGCAATGTCGATCAACCGTATAGAATTACCAATGTATTTACGTTTCAGGAAACTGTTTGCGATGGCCCTAGTGATCCGTGTTTGTGACACGGCACCCCGGGTTCAATTCCCATCGGTGACAAGACTTTTTTGTGGTTATGTTTCCTTCTTTTCTTTAAATTTGGGTTAGTTTTGGTTAGTTTTGTTTGGTTGAAACGCGGAACGAGCGAAGCGAGCGGAGGACCATGCGTGATGTTAATAATACTTTTTTAAATTAAAAGTACCTAATGGGAACTGAGGATTGGCAACGATGCCCGTCCCTGATTTATATTTTTTGATTGGCGCAGTTTAAGGTTAAATGTGGTTGGTGGCTAGTCCTTAACTCCTACGACTACTTTGCTGGCCCCAATTAGAGCTTCCTGTGAAGCTGCACTTCACACCATTGCAGCAACATCACGACCAAAGTAGTACAGGAATTATAGCTAGTTTCGGCGATCTTGTTCAAAAATACTAATCGTTTCTATTCCGGAACCAACCCAAACTAACCCAAACTGAGTTTCATAAATACCTGTTGCTGAATTTCTTTCCATTGATCAATTTCGTCTACAGTAAATATAACATTATCTGCATCATCAGCCTGGAACCTCGTATTGAATTCTCCACATTTTACAATGTTAATATTTTTGGTTGGGGCTTGATAATACGTGGGTACGTCTTCGATAGCTTTCAAGACGTCATCACCTTGAAGTAGTTGTCTAAAATCAAAGATATGTTACACATAACTGACGACTAATAGAGACTGTAATGCTATCAAAAGTAAGATTGAAAGCTTCGTTTAGCAATATATTTATTGTGACCTTCTAGATAAGGGTATTTACTTATTTACCCAAACGCTACGTATTTATAATTCATCCACGGGGCACTTTCCAGCGATATAAAAAATTGCGTACTATTGTCCTTATGAGGCCCGTTATTGCACATGGATAACACTCCTCTTCTGTCATGTGGTACCACATAATTTTCACACGGCATACATTTACGTTCCAGATGGTAGCCCCCACATTGAATCCATGAATTTTTTACTATCCTAAACAATAAGAATGAGAAGGTGGCGAGGTATGATATCAAATAAATTATGAGTCATAGAGCTTAAGGAAAATTGCCGCAAGATGGCGCAATTATTAAGTTTCTGCTACAGTGGCTTTGTATAAAGCCACTGTAGTTTATGCAAAAACGCTCATAACTTTAAGGACGCCAATGGAATTATGCGTTAGTTTAATTTTGAACTTTCTTTCGTATCCTCCTATAGTAAGGGTGTGGAAAGCTGGTAAATAATCTAAACATTAAATTGCTATATCTTCTGTACCATTTGACAAAAGGACCATGCATTTAATGCATTGAAAAGTGGTTTTAATATGTATGTTATAGCCCATGGCTTCCAGATGTTGTTTCACATGAAAGAATGATGGGACAACAAAAGCTTTATCTATTGAGCTAAATCCATGATAAATTGTTGCGCAAAACGTATAAAGAAGTTAAGCAAGATTTCCGGAATATAGACTTATACCTATTTGATAATTAATTAAGCATCTTAATTAATATCATCGAGATTGTGTTATATAATATTGCTCATAAAATCGGAACACATTACACCATAATAATTAATTAAATTTAATATATATTATTGATTTTAAAATATAAGTATACATGTTTTGTTTCTACTATATATGATGGTACCTAAACTGAAATGTGTCCTTTGATTTGTGTATAAACTATAACCAAAATAATTTTTTCCAGAACTTTGTGTTAGGATATGCTGCACGGAGAGTAAATTAATTTAATAAAATATACCACACTCTTTATCATCTAATTTTATTTATTTAATGTTACCTCTGATTAGAAGAAGCTGCGAGTGAATATTAAGTTATGGTAATTTAGAATTGCATGGGCCAGAACGAGTTGTCTTCGAAATATGCAAATTAGGCCCTAGCTCAAATATCACAGAGCGGATAGGTATATTTATATAAAGGCACCGAAACTTGTAGACGGCACAAGTTGTAATACGGAACTTGTTTTGGCTCAGGCTCGCATAAAAAAAAAGAAGAATATAAATAATGAAACAGACATTAACTGCCAGAAATGAGAAGGAAAATTGCTAGACCTTCACTGTACTTAATAAAAAAACATTAGATACTATATTATGCAAAGTATTTAATATATATGAGGATATTTATTATTCATATGTGTCTTATTTTGAATTTAATCTATCATTTCGAAAATGTATTTAATTATTTCTTGACAAAATGACGAAAGTAAATTAATTCAAATAGCAACAATGGTTTAATAGTAAAATGTTAGTCTAACTCAATGATTTATTATTAAATCATTGGTTTAACTTCAGCAGCAGCTGTGAATTGCAGTTAAGTAAACTGCCATTTCCTGATCGTTACATGGTTCTCAATTGAATTTGGGCTTTTTGAAAGACAATTTATCTGACTTAAAATTTGTTTTTAGTGGAAGCCGCTAATTGAAAACATTTCAGGTTGCTTAAAATAATTTTAGACAGCTTTACTTGTTTTCGACTCTGTTATATATTCCTGTATTATGGCCAAATTCTATACTGTAGTTATTAGCAAAAAATATCTATGGATTTTTTTTCATGGATATATGCAATTATGCATGTCCTTTTAATCCAGCACCTGGCTGCAGTCTTGTAGGAAAGTTTGCGTAGGGATATTTTTTTCGGGAATGTTTAATAGGTGTGCCAGTAAGTATTTTGAGCCTCATCATCAACGATGGTGGCCGTGCCATCACAAAGCTGCTCATATTTATGTTAATACATCATCGACTTCTATGAAATGTAAATTTTTATCACCGACGATACTACGGGGCAGGGGTAATTATCCGCCCCCCTTATCCCTCTTACAACCCCCTCTCCCAGAACCAGGACAAATAAATAAACATCAATTTTGTTAAATTTTTATTGTTATTGAATTCCAATAATGAGTGCATTAAAAACATATTTAGATTATCTAAAAAGGATGTTACAGGTTGAGCCTAACTCCTTACTACCACACTTGCAGAAGGAGCAACAGGTCACTTCATTTTTTCTACGAATACAGGAGGATTTCGCACATTTTAAACAATTACATGTCCCAACAAAATCAGTCGGGTATTTCTGTAAGTTCTTTTCTGGCACTAATTCGTTGTTTATTAAGGCAAAACCAAATTGACATGGGTCTAAGTCTAAGGCAACAAACACATCATCAATACCTACAGTGTTGCTAACTATATGTGTAGAAAAAGGATCTTAGCAAATGGCCCTTGGCACTTCTGCTGGTAGGCGGCAAATCTTCAATATCTATGTTCTTTGCATGATGATACATTCACAATCTAAGTTCATCTAAAGATTCAAAAGTTGCCCCCTTTCGTAATAACTGCACCAAGTATGTTTCTGCTGATATAAAGCTTTATTCTATGTCAGCCCAATCAGATGCTACGCCAAACTGATCCAGATATGCCGTGGATGCACTATGAAGGGCTGCTTTTTTGGTGCCAAACCTACTCGTGTAATCTGACCCAGATAGTGCGTGGATGACTGGAAGCAAAAAGCATAAGCTTTGGCCCATTTTTGGTGAATGTCATGAACAGGTAAAAGTCGCGTGGAATCACTAACTCCAGTGCGCATCCAAAGTTCCTTAACACCAAGTTGATGGAGAGTAGCCCAGTGCAAGGCACTAAACCAGATGGTGGATGTCCGCTCAAACTCAAAATACTTACTAGGACAACTACTACACATTCCCCATAAAAATAATTCCCTACGCAAACTTTTCTTCAGGACTGCAGTCAGGTCCAGGACTATTTGATGAATGATGAGAACTATAGTTAGATATAGGAGTATAATAGTCATGAGTTAAATAAGGTAGTACTACTGACAGGAAGTAATTAAAGCATCTGTTTTGTGCCCGTGACCTTTCAAGATGGATTCAATAATGTGCCTTATGGTTCGTTTCGAAGTGCTTTCATTAAAGTGTATAGGTACTTAATTTTTTTTTACGTCACGGTCATTTGCTCTTTTTGCAACAGCATAAGTATTGCCGGCTCCGCTGGTGGGCTACTATTAAGTAAATTTCGTCCCGTGAATTTCTACAACAATATTGACACACACAATATTATACGCATCACTTATAGTAAAACTAATGAATATTTACCTATGGATTGGGGCTCCAGCGTATCCACCCACTTCATTTCTACAATGATTTATGAAGTTGTCACAAGCAATGGGTACAACGTCACTATACAACTAAAATATATTAATATGACATTGTATTGAGTGTGTCAAAGTATCAATAAGTCATTGCTTATACCTCAAATAATAGGGATCCTATAACGTGACTGTTTATAGCAATTGTCAGATATACCAGGTGTCTCTAAAAATTAAAATAAAATATATCATAGAAACCCAATGATAACGTACCAAGTCTAGTAGAGTAATAACTAATAAGGTACTATTATCTAAGAATACTTAAACAATTTTTGTTCTCAGCAATATCTTCCCTGTTTCCTACTGCTAGAAACTTCGGAAAACAAAATGTTCCATATTTAACCAAACAAGAACTAACTGGACATAAAGCCGTAAAATAAACTAAAAACTATTAAATTAAAACCAAAACAAAGAATGAAAAACAAAAAGCAATATTAACTTTTTCTGAAAAGAGATCAATTATGGGGGAGACCGGGGCAAGAAGATCCCTAATATTTTTGGCCTTAGATGTCACATCCACGAGTTACGAGTTAGTATTTTTGCAAGCATGTAATTTCATATGTTGTTTGTATTTTTATATTTTTTGGTTAATTTGATTTTGAGGTTTTAACAAGTATGCAAAGTAATCGTTTTGACCCGCTACTTAGGGTAAAATGATTCCCTGTGTAAAGTAAATTAAATTTTCTTGCTTTTTTCTAACGCTAAATTTGTAGATATAAAACTAGTTGGTCATTTTCTAAGAGTTTTTATTGAGGAAAAAAATACTAAATAACATTCTAAAAATATTAAACTGTGAAGAACCTAAAAGTAATTATTTTACCCCGCTAATCATGTCAAAAAAGAAGTTTGATAAAAGAAAACTAAATGAAACGCAAATAATTTGCTCTGTTTGTATAAGCGTCTTAAAATTAATATAAAATTTAATTAACTGATTTTTTTCGTGGAATATAGTAACTAGTTTTGACTAACTGGCGCAAAAAGTAAAATTTATTGATAAAATACGTCTGATATGTAATGAGCATGTGGGCTTTCTATTCTAACCTATACGGATGAGGCAAAAACGCTGAAATTAACCTACTAAAGGAGCTAGTGGCTGAACTAAAGAGCAAAAATAATGCTGTTCTGGAAGAAGACATTGCCTTGCTAAAGGGAAAGGTCCGTTTTCAAAAAAAAAACCTAATGGAAATATAAGGTTAGATTACGTAAAATAAATCGATAAACATCGAAACTCCCGCCATGAAAATTCACCTAATGAGGGCGCCAGCGAAGTTTTGGAAATACCCAGTCCTAAATTCTGAAAATCCTTCTGACGTTAATGACAGTAGTAGATCAAATGAACAACTAAATCATTTTGTGTTCTGTGATGAACAAGAACAATCGCAACGATAAATAAATTACAGCAATGGCAATGATCAAGTTGAAAAACAAAATGCTGTTGAAAAGAATACATACAAACTTCAAAAAGTCCCGATAGAAAGTGGGAGAAACAAAAGCGTCAAGGTTTTGGACTAACCAGCAGAAAATTTTTCAGTACAATATGAGGAGAACAACCCGAAAAATAGATTCCATCGCCCAAAGCCACTAAAAGGAAGCTGCAGCAATCCCGTCACTCTTAAGACTGCACATCGGATGGCATTTTTATTTATATCTGGTCTGGCCGCAGACGTTACGCCGGAAAATATTATGGAATTTCTTAAAGAGAATGGCCTCGATGACGGCTGCCATTGTGAAAAAATGCGAACAAAGAAAGACAAATATAAAGGGTCCTTCAAATTTTCAGTTCCCTACACAGCCAGCGATAAATACCTGACTTCAGCACTCTGGCCAGAAGAGGTCATTGTTAACCATTTTCTGAATATCCAGAGCAAAGCCTCACCATGGTGAGACAGAAATAAGGAAAGGGTCCGTTACAGCCCCCCCCCCCCCCCGGTTGTTCAATAGCTTTAGTTTTTTAGCACCCTATTGCACCCACCTAGCACTACCTAGCACCAAACTTACAGAGCTAGCACCACACCCCCAGTGAATTATAGAGCATTTTAACCGTTAGGGTATTGATTTAAAATTTTAGCACCAATTACGTTACACCTAGCACTACCTAGCACCCAACTTACAGAGCTAGCACCAAACCCCTAACGGGCTAACGTAACGCGAGCCCCCTCCCGTTTGTATATTTCCCTTAAAGCTTTAGCACTGTCTACTATACACCTAGCACTATCTAGCACCCAAGTTACAAAGCTAGCACCGACCCACTTCGCGAGTTTTAGAACAGTTTTACCGGGGGGGCGGCAAGCGTTACATTAGCCCCCCTCCCTCCGGTAAAAATGCTCTGTAATTCACCGGGGGGTTTGGTGCTAGCTCTGTAAGTTGGGTGCTAGGTAGTGCTAGGTGTAACGTAATTGGTGCCAAAATTTTAAATCAATACCCTAACGGGGAAGCAAATGTTACATTAGCCCCTTAGCCCCCCCCCACGGGTAAAACTGTCCTAAAACTCTAGAAGTGGGGTGGTGCAAGCTTTATAACTTGGGTGCTAGATAGTGCTAGGTGTATAGTATACAGTGCTAAGGTTTTAAAGGAAATATACAAACGGGGGGGGGGGGCTCGCGTTACATTAGCCTCCCCCCCTCCCCCTGTTAAAATGCTCTGTAATTCACTGGGGGGTGTGGTGCTAGCTCTGTAAGTTTGGTGCTAGGTAGTGCTAGGTGGGTGCAATAGTATGCTAAAAAACTAAAGCTATTGGACAACCGGTGGGGGGGGGGGGTCACTGTAACGGACCCATAAGGAAAACGAAATACAAACTAAAAATAATGCACGTTAACATCAGGTTCTTACGCAACAAATGTGATGAGCTTGAAACATATATTATGGATAAGAACATAGACATCCTGTGCATAAGTGAACATTGGATGACAAATACAGAAATAGAAAATAAGAAACTGTCTGGATACAGCCTGGCTGCCTATTCTGCAAGGGAACTATCCATGGGTGGAAGCACTACAGTTTTCGTTAGGGAAAACATTGATTTTAACGTTTTAAATGTATGTAATAGTTTTAATGTAGAAAAATGTATAGAAGTTTGTGGTATTTATTTAAATAATTTTAATGTTAATGCATTGATAGTATACAGAAGCCCATCTGTTCACTTTGACACCTTTTTGGAAGCCATGGAGGGAGTTATGAGCAGATTGGGTGTGAATTCTCAATTTGTTTTGGTGAGTGATTTTAATGTCAAGTTCTGCGAGCGTGATACAAATTATCTTTATCTGAGGGATGTTTTAGAGGGTTTCAATCTGAAACAGACTGTCTTTCAGGCCACAAGGGGACAAAATTGTCTTGATAATATTTTCCTTGACGAACAACTTGAGATTGTCGCTGTGCAGGTTTGTGTTAAAATTTTATAACACACTATCAGAACATAATTAGAGGTTTGTAAATGACACAAGTGAAAATGTTGATAAAAAGTTCACTGCATTTGTTAATATCTTAGAAAACGCTTATATGCAGTCATTTCCCGAAAAACCTATAAAACTAAATCTAACCGGGCAGAGAAGGTTAGTTGGTTCACTGATGAGCTTAGAGTGATGCGTGAGCAGCTTTCCTTCCTGCACAGGCTGTTTAAAAAATATAAAACCATAAAATTACTGAATATTGCTAAATCCTATGGGAAAACATACAAAAATGAAATTAAAAATGCTAAAATTAGGGCAAATCAAGAACGGGACATAACTAACGGCCCAAAAAACAAAAATAGTTGTGACTGTTTCGGTCTAATAAACTAATAAAAAGTGTCAAGAATATCATCTGAGTCCCCTTACGAAATTAATAAATTTGTGCTTTCAAGAGCCTTTGTTCCCTTCAGTTCTTAAAAAAGCCAATATTCCAATATAAGGGGATAAAGACAAACCAGAAAATTATAGGCCTCCATTGCCTATAATATCTAAAATAGTGAAGAAAAGTCTCTCTTTCCAAATGGTCGACTTTTTTGAAACCAATGCATTATTCTCTGAAAAGCAATTCGGTTTCAGAAGCAATAGAAGTACAGTGCTTGCAATTCTAGATCTTATTTCCTTCATAACTGAAGCATATCACAAATATGATGGGGTTTCGAACCTTCGGCAAAATGCACTAAAACGGAGTTTTATCCACAATACCGAAACAGAATTATTGCACTCGATGCGCGTTTCGCTAACCATGTTACCATCAATGAATAAAGAATAGGAAGGAAGGAGCAAAATACATATTGACATTAGACCGGATTGGTTCTTGCATATGGCGACCCAGATTACCAGTGGCGTCTCCTAAAACGATTGCACAACAAAAAAATAAATACTTATACTATGTATTTATATAGTTTTGTTGTTTATTGCTTACTGATAAAGTGATCTCAAAAGAAGTTATAATTTATAAATATTGCCAACATGTATTTAAAAATACGTGCGTTTTTTGCGGATCATTTAAATGTTTTAACTTAACTAGATACTTTAGGTATATTCAAAATATAAAAATTAAATTCCTTAGGATAAATTTCAGATGTGTAAACTTCATTTTAGTAGCTAAATACCTATATAAAGAAATCTTGGGAAAATACCAAGAAAAAGTGGTGTATGAACAATTTTGTTTTAGCTATAATATGCTCTATGTTTTCCCATTAATTTTTTGGAAAATTGTACCTGTTTTCTAGGTTAATAGGTAAGGTGAAGTTTTAAATAAAAAATATCACCAATTGACTATTATTCTAAATTACATGAATGATTATTACATGATGGTTACGAGGTATGTAAAAAGCAGCACTTATCCGGAAAGGAAACGGAACTTTCTGTTTTTTTTTTGATAATTTTTATATCTAATGTAAACATATAAGTTTAGGCACCTGAAATTTACATACAGAAGTTTAATTTTGATATTTGAAATGGAAAAGTATCAAACATAACGTTAAATATGTTATCCGTTAAATCCTATAGCTTGCCTTTAAAATAACACTAAAATATCTAATAAATTAGTGGGCCTTAAGATATTTTGTAAAATTGGCTGTAAATTGCTGTTATTTACAATTTTTTTTATTTTTCTTTCCAGTAATGCTTTTTTAGTACTTAAACGACTGAGTAAATAAAATGAAAACGATTTTTTGGAAATTTGGGGTTGGATTTGTTTTAAATAAGGCATTGAAAGTATAGTATATTATATTATATTATATGACTCATTCTGACGTTATGTTTGGATGCTTCCGACGTTTTGATGATATTTCTTGTGTTTAAAGCTATTTTTTGCGATTTACTTTCATTTGGAACATTGTTTATTTCTTTAGTAATATTATTGGAGATATTGCGTTAATTCATATAGTGTTTAATTAGATATTTAGTGGTAAAGGTGTGTATTTTGGATTAAAGAAGCAAAGTAAACATGGTTGGTTGTGCAGCTTGTGGCCCTTCTAAAACTCCAACAAATTCAGAACTTGGGATAACATTTCATCGCTATGTAGGTACCTACTTTACCCCTTATTTTTCTGGTTTTTACCATTTAATAAAGCAAAATAATTATAAATTCTCTGATTGTTAACAAATAGGTGACAGATCTAATTATGGGCGTACCCGTAAAAAATATATAATTGAAAATCAATTTTTGCAAGAACATTGGACACTGCTAAAAGTAATAAATACTTTTCTTTTGTACTTGACATGTTAAAGTTTATACTGCCAATAAACTACTAAAATTAGTTATTTGAATATATTTGGGAATTTGAAATGCAAAAATAAGCAAAATATGGTTAGATAATAGTGGGGTAGTTTTTAAGTGTGCTTCTTATTAAAAAAAATATGTACTACCTAATTTTATTGAAGAAGCACCCCTCAAAACTAACGCACTATTCTCTAACCATATTTTGCTTATTTTTGCATTTCAAATGCCCAAATATATTCAAATAACTAATTTTAGCATTTTATTGGCAGAATAAACTTTAACATGTCAAGTATAAATGACAAGTATTATTTTTGGCACTGTCCAATATTCTAGCAAAAATTTATTTTTAATGCTATATTTTTTACGGGTACGCTCATGATTAGATCTGTCACCTATTTGTTGACAATTAGACAATTTATAATTTTGCTTAATTAAATGGTAAAAAACAGAAAAATAAGGGGTAAAATACCTACTTACCGATGAAATGTTATTCCAAGTTCTGAATTTCTTGGAGTTTTCGAAAGATCACAAGCTGCACAAGTAACCATGTTTACTTTGCTTCTTTAGTCCAAAATACACACTTTTACCACTAAATATCTATATAAACACTATATGAACAAACGCATTATCTACAATAATATTACTAAACAAATAAACAATGTTTCAAATCAAAGTAAATGGCAAAAAATAGCTTTTAACACAAGAAATACTATCAAAACGTAGGAAGCACCAAAACATAACGTCAGAATGTGTTATATTATGGTTCCTCCGCAGCCTCCTCGATGTCACAGGAGTTCGTCGCATGTATTAAGTGTCAAACGGCGCATAAGCTCCTTCCTTTCTCTTCTTTTTTCTTTGGTTAGCATCATCAGGAAATGATTAAAACAGTTTTAATTTAACCTTCTCCTGATAATGCTAACATGGTTAGCGAAACGCGCGTCGAGTGCAATAATTCTGTTTCGGTATTGTGGATAAAACTCCGTTTGAAAGCATATCACAAATTAATGTCATTACAGCTTTGTGCTTTTTTGCGACCTTACAAAGGCTTTTGATTGTGTTGACCATTCTGTTCTCCTAAAAAAGCTTCAGGTCTATAACTTCTGTAAGGAAAGTATTGCACTATTTTAATTATACCTTGCAGAAAGGAAGCAGGTGGTAACGGGTGCTGGGGTGTTGGGGGGAGAGAGTAGTTGATATTGGGGTTCCGCAGGGATCAGCTTTAGGGTCGATCCTTTTTCTGATATATATAAATGACCTACCTAATGCTGATAATCAAGCAAGCTACATACTCTTTGCCGCTGACGCCACAGTGTCTCTTACTTCTGAGAATCTTCAATTTGTGCTCCTTCAGACAGATGAAGCAAAAAGGAGAGCAGAATTATGGTTTGTGGAGAACAGATTGTTAATGAATGAGAGTAAACGCCGTTGTGTTTTCCCTGAGACCCGATGTGGGAGTGAACCAGGGAGTGGATGCTGTTTTGTTTCTCGGGGTGAAGTTGAATCCAAGACTACAGTGGGGTGGTCATGTGGAGTGCCTCTGCGCGAAGCTCAACAGGAATATATTCGCCTTGAGGAACCTATCGGCTTGTGTTTCCGGGGTTACCCTGAGAACAGCTTATTTCTCCCTGTTTCACTCGCATATGAGCTATGCTGGGGACATTCAGCTGGAACATCTAGGGTTTTCACACTCCAGAGAAGAGCGGTTATAGTAATAGCAGGACTACAGTATATGGAAGATTGTAGAAGGGCCTTCGCAGAGTTCGGTATTCTCTCGGTTTCTTCTCAGTACATTTATGAGAACCTTATGAATGTAAAAAATAAACTAAATTCTTTTTCCACCCATGAAGACCATGGTCATGACACAAGGTATAAAAATGATCTGATACCAGCCTACTGGTGGCTAAAGCGCTGTCAGTCTGGCGCACGGTATTGGGAAATAAAATTTTACAATGTATCACCTGACATAACAAAAAGACTTAGCTTTAAATTGTATAGGGACGAAATAAAAAAAAATAATTGAAAATGTGTTTTACTCATTTCAGGAGTTTTTAACTTTTTGATTTTATTAATAATATTTTTGGTTATCAAAAATAAATAAATTAATATCTGTGTATGATTTTAGAAAATTTTATTGTAATTGTGTTGTAAATTGTAATATTAAATTTATTGTAATATTCTACTTTGATCGTTTGTTGTTTTATTAACTTCCTGTATTTTGACGTGTGTAAGCATATATTATGTAATTAGCATGAATAAAGGATTTGGATTTGGATTTTGGATTTGAACATTATCATTTTCAGGTGCATTCTTTAAGAAACGTAATCGCTTTGATTTCTTTGTGGCTTGCTCGTTGACCCCAATTTGCTTCTGCTCTTTATTTTCCTTTCTTCATTACGTCAGCTTGTTCTTCTTTCTCAAAATCTTCTTCCAATTCATTTTTATAATGGTTGCTTGTTATAATAGCAGTTTTTCCTGTTTTTCTTGTGATAATCTTCCTAGGACCAGACATTTTTGGAATAGGTCGTATGAAGGAAGGAAGTCGTTTCTAAAACTTCAGGAGTATTTCGAAGTTCTGATGGTGATTTGCAAACAGGGCTAAATACTGAAACTTTTGATGGGCCTTCTAAGCTAAGAGTGCTTGAATCTTGGCAAGATTGCAGAATTATTTTATTAGGTT
>MU181969.1:403403-445354 GCA_016904865.1 Pissodes strobi
AAGAGTGCTTGAATCTTGGCAAGATTGCAGAATTATTTTATTAGGTTCTCGAGTGCAATTGCGGATTTCTAGTGAATCTTGGTGGAGTTTAACTCTAGAATGGGAAGCGCTTGTTGTACTGGGAATGCGCTCTAAGTTATTATCTTAGGCTGCAAAGCCTTGAACTAGTTCATATTCTGGAACAGGAGCCATAACCGGTTGATTAATATTAGTAACTTCAGCTGCCGCGAAATCAAGATCTGTGCAAAGGTTATCATTATAAGGAAATATGCCAGTTTTTCGAAAACCTTTTTAAGGCGTTTTCTGGAATACAAGCTTTTAAATAAGCTTCACAGAAAATAGAACTCAGTTGGAAAACAGAAACTGTTGGACCTGGATGGTTATTAAGCGACTTTTCTGAACTCTGGTCAAGGTAACGACTTAGAGAAAATATAACTGCCACATCTAAAGGCTGAAGACGATGTGTCGTGTGGGGAGGGAGGCATATTATCGTAACGTGATAATAATCCCTTGCCTTAGAAACTACTTTTAAATTTTTCGTATGAGAATTGTGTCTGTCTAAGAACAAAACGACTGGATCTTCAGCGGTAGGCTTTGTATGATGTAAAAATGATCAAACCATTCTGAAAATCCCTCGGTATTCATCCAACCTGACTCATTGCCAGACGGCGCTCTATCCTTCAATTCGTCCTTCATTCTTTTAAGCTTGAAGATGGGTTGAGACGGGGCATAAAGTTCCCTCCAGCAGATGCTGAAATTACTGCTGTTGTGGAGGTGCCCCGCTCTGCTGAAGTAATGCGGGGTACTTGTTTGCTATTGCGACCTGTCTTTGCAACCATTTTAGAATTCCTCCCTGGAACCGTATTTAAAGAAGTTTCATCGACATTAAAAATGCGATGCGCTGGGATATCCTTTTCAACTACTTCTGTTTTTACAAGTTTGTCGAATTCTGTATCAACTCGTTTATTAAACGCCCGGGCACGAGCTACTGAAGTTGCTTCCGGACTCCTAATAGTTAGCTCAGGGTGCGCCTTTAAAGGCTGTAAACCAGTCTTGTCCAGCGGCTTGTTTGGGTTTCGAGAATGGATGATTGATTTTATTTTGTTACGCTAGTTGGAAAGCCAAACGCATGCATCCCATGCATGCGTTTGGCTTACCAGTTCGGCTTCTTGCAGTTCATTAAACACAAAGACAAAATGTCCTAATCCCTTTTCAGGAGACATATCTGGATTTTTCAAGCGGCGCTTCAGTGCCATAATAGATACCTACATCAAAATTCCTGGCTACATTTTTCTTACACGAACCCCCCCACGAACAGCTTGGATTACTCCTTTCATTCTTTCTATCCTTCATGACTGCCTGTTGGTTCGCCTTGCAAAAATAAGAACAAAATTGCATATTAGTTTTCGAGAGAAATGTGAGGTAAAATGATCCCTGCAGTCATTTTGCCCTATTGCTTAAGGGATCCTTTTACCCCATTTGTTAGCGGCATAATAAAGTTAACCTAACTTTTTTTAAACACACTAAAATTTGCTAAATTAATGACCAATTTCTTCACTACTATACTTTCTCATAGCTATTATCGAATATTTAAATACCTAACTATTTTTTCGTGGTAAACATGAATAAAATGAAATGCTTACCGTATATGAAGTCGGCAAAATTCACAATTTCGTTTACAATTACGCGCTACGTTGTTTACTGTCGCTCATTGTACTGAGTCAGACTGAATACTGAACTGCCGCTTTGAAAGCCACATCACAGAATAGACTCTTGGCTATTCAGTGGCCACATTCTGCCACATGCTACCGAGTCTATGGCCACAGTTTATACCGTAACCGAATCAGTTAAACAACTCTCCACGTGTTTTGAAACCAGGCGCTTCAACCAATAAGAGAGCTTGGAGTTATTATCTTGCGTCTGCGCTTAATGAGTGAACTCTTCCTTTATAAATAAAACATCAGTTCGGCATATATGTACAGGGTTTTCCCGTATAATTGCGATGCGCACCCCTTTAAAATCTTTATTTTTATAGATAGAAAAAATAGTTTATATGAGAGTTGCAGGATTTTTCATGAAGATTTTCATGGTGTAAGAAAAAAAAACAAATGATGATCGGAAAATTAACAAATCACTATCAACTTCGTTATTTTAAATGGAACACCCTGTATATGAATAAAAATTCAAATTCTGCTAATCTTCCTCTTTTCAAATATATATAACTTATCTATGTTCGGATAAAAGAGTTGCAAGTTATTTGAATTTAAAATTTGTTCTTATAAGCCATTCGAAACATTTCGAATTAGTGTAGTTAGCCATGGATACAATATATTTGTAGCTTATAAGAACAAATTTTAGATTCAAATAACTTGCAACTCGTTTATCCGAACATAGATAAGTTATATATATTTGAAAAGAGGAAGATTAGCAGAATTTGAATTTTCAATTCATTAATCCATTTAAAATAACGAAGTTGATAGTGATTTGTTAATTTTCCGATCATCATTCGTTTTTCTTTCTTAAACCATGAAGATCTTCATGAAAAATCCTGCAACTTTCATATAAACTATTTTTTTCTATCTATAAAAATAAAGATTTTAAAGGGGTGCGCAATTATACGGGAAAACCCTGTATGTCTCTTTTCCTGTAAGGAGAAAGAGATAATGATGGCGAGAATTAACCGTAAAACGAGGCACGCAACAGGCTTGTATTCGGATGAGATCTCGATTATTGATTTTCTGCGCGGCGACGGAAAAGTTTGTTTAATGAAAAGGAATCGAAAAGTGAATTTTGTGTATTGGATCCTAGTTCGACTCTGTCTAGGGCCCAGCTGGCCGTATAATTCTGACGTTTCCAACTAATAATGCGCGTGCGCGAAATATGAGAATCATACAAAACATAGAATTTGGCTTCACTAACATCAACGGTGCCGGCTCAAAGTTGTGTAACTGATTCGGTTACAGTATAAACTGTGCTATGGCTACTCTTGGATATACAGTGGCGCCAAACTGGCATGGGATCGTTTGACCCCAGGGGATCTTCTTGCCCCGGTCTCCCCTACTAGCGAATATGAATGTGTAAGGTTTTATGAACTTCACTAATTGACTACGTCTTACTAATGTAGAACGTGTGTGATAAAAAACCTCTAATTCTCAAGTTAAACACAAGATATCTAATGCCATTTTCCCCAATTCCTCTTTTTTAAATGTATATGGTCTTGGCACAATCATCGTATAAAATAATTTTATGTCATTCTGTACGTACAAAAGTTGTAGCTATTTTTGTAGTCTACCCTGATTTCCCCAAAGCATTGGACAAAATTAACCATAATATACTTATTGGAAAATTAAAGACATTTTGAGCCCATGGGAGTTTTCTTGATTGGTTGTTTTCTTCCTCTCGGACCGTTGACAGCTTGTAAATATTAAGAATTTTGCCTCTCATGAAATTATGGCCACCTCAGGAGTTCCTCAATGAACCCACTTAACGCCACTTATTCTTTAACTGACTTAAAGAACTCAATATTTTCATCAAATATGCTGCTTTATGCAAACGACCTAAAATTTTCTAAAATAGAGGCGAGATCTTTAGATACTCTAGGATCGTTGACTGATTATTCAGTCAACGCTAAGATGACATCGATAGGAGGACCTAGTCAAATGATTTGATCTTAAATATAAAATAATGAAAAGTAAATATTTATTATCCTATAAATGATGGAATTCTTGGGAATGGTAGTGAAGTTATGGATGTGAGAGTCTTGGTAAATCAGCAATTAACATTTTTTCCGCATAATGAATATAACTAAAAACAACAAAAATCATTTTTGGGTTTCGTTCTCAGAACTTTGCGGGATTTCAATGACATAAATTTTATAAAAAGTATTTATGATTCAGTGGTGCGTTTCGTCCTTGAATATGGGAGCTGTGTATATAAAAAAATACAGACAATCACTTGCTAGAATTACGTTTTTTCTGCGTCTAATAAGGTAACACGTCTATCGGTTATTTTCGACATATTGCCCATGTTCTGTATAACGTTTAAGTTTAACGTGTAAGGTAGTAAAAACCAAGGGCTTAAAATGCCTCTAATATCTTATTTTAAGAACCTTATCAAAATACTGAAGTAGATAGAACTTATTACATAATGCTCCGTTTTTTCTTCAAGATACTCGATGAGATGCTTGCAAGCTATATCATGCCAATTTTGGTTGAAAACGTACTTCCATTTCTTCCAAATGAATTCGTGAAGATCATTAAAGTCACCGAGAAATTCTCCATTTTTAAATATAGCAACCCGGTTTTGAATTGACCATAAGCCGTCGCCCAATCTTCTTCGATACTACAAAAGAGAACAAAATATTCTTCATTACTAATAGTGCCTTATTCGCCTCACTGATTCAGGGCGCTAGATCTGTGTATCCAAATGTCAAATGGAGAATTGATCCTCATGTGACACGTAAAATAGAGTGAACAGAAAATTATTTGTAGGTTGTAGGTACATAAACACTTTAACGCCCATTAATTAAGTTGAGTTTAGGGTATCGCCCATAAACTAATGAGAAGAGTTGTATCTCATCTAGATTATCAAACTATTAAATCAAATTAAACTAAGTTTCTAAGTTTTAATCTAGATCCTATATATTCTTAAGACTGCCTAATTCCTGCTTGGAAATAGTTTTAACCAAACCTTGAATTCTACAGGTTCTGATTAATCGCAGTTAGTCATAAAGTACCAAAAATTAGTAATATTTTTGAAACAAATTCATATAAGCAATTAATAGAAATCTATTAAATCAATGCATTACTCTATAAAGTAAGTATATATACCTAGCCGGAAAATGCCTACGGAGAACACGAATTGAGCTCAGTTCGATACCAATATTAAGACGAAAATTGAAAGTTGCAAATAGCAGTTATGTGAAACAAAATACTGCCATGAGGCTTACAGCCAATTACAGTAAAAAATAAATCAATTAATTATCATGATATTAACAAAATGAATTCTCTACTCGAGATAATATCAGATGATATGATAATGAAGAAAAAAAGTATCTCCACAGTAATTATGATAAGAAATATAAATAGATATGATATATTAGATAACCGGTAAGTTTGATAAGCAAAAACGGTAAGATCAGTAAACGGAAACAAGAAATAACGATGATATAATTACACGATATAGAAAGCATACGACATAGAGTCGTTTAATAGTAAATTCATTAATCAAAATGATATATAACGATAATACTTTTAGAGACTTTAAGGGAGTGATTCTAAGACGAAAGGTTCATATAAATATGAGTGCGCAAATATTTCGTTTCAAAATACAGGATGTTTAACTTTTTTAAAAATAGTGTGTTTTATAAATATCTTAAATATCCTTCAGCTGATTTTATTGAAATTTGCCAGTTATATTTGCAGTGTTTATTTATTTATTTTATTTATTTATTTACGTATATTATACTTAACAGAAATATTACAATAATAAATCCTATTACTAAGTATAAGAAAAACAAAAATATGTAAGTATACAACTAACTACAACTAAATAATTCTTGTTACCCATATAAACTTAAAGTAATATATTAACAATAGAAAGGAATTTATGATAACTCAAACCAAAAATATCTATTTCACCTTGAATGTCATTATATAAGTTGCAAATTCTGTATAAAGGTGATCCTAGTTGCCTGTTATTATTTGCTACATCAGGAATGTAAAAAGTAAGAGGGTTTCTTGTGTGATAACCTGGTATATTAAAGGGCACTGTTGATAAAAATGTAGGATTATCTGAAATACCATTTACCGCCTTAAATAAAAACAACAGACAAGAAACCTTCCTTCTCTTTTCCAAGGAATCCAATCTATACCTGTTACGGAGCAAAGAAGAGAAAATGGTGTAGTCATATTCCTGTTTCCCTAAAATAGATGTATCTTGCCATCTTGTTTTGTACTCTTTCAATTAGGTACTTATTACATTCATAGTAAGGACTCCAAATGATACTTGCATACTCTAAAATACTACGCACAAATGACAAATAAAGAATTCTTATACAATCAGGCTTTTTTAAATCCTTTGCACATCTAATTACAAAACCATACATTTTACAAGCCCTATCTACCACATCTTCTATGTGAGCATTAAAGGTTAACTTAGTATCAAAAATTACTCCTAAATCCCTCGTTTGTGATACACGTGTCAAGATATTATTTTGCATAGTGTAATCATTTGATATAGGAACCAACTTTCTAGTGAAACTTATAATTGGACATTTATCAATGTTAAAATATAGTTTATTTTCTTTGGACCAATTGACTAAGTTATTTAAATCATCTTGCAAAATTGCACAGTCTTTTAAGCCCTTAATTTCATAATAAATTTTTAGGTCATCAGCATAAAGCAAATATGATGCATTTTTAATAACTTTTGTAATACTATTTATATATAGCAAGAATAATAGTGGTCCCAGGTTAGATCCTTGTGGAATCCCCGATGTTGGTTCAAAAATTTTCGATTTATAACCCCTTATGCTTACACTATGCTGCCTATGAGAAAGATATGTTTCTAGGAATGTAATTAAATTATAGTGAAGTCCATATTCTTTTTCTAATTTTTCAAACAATAATGTAAATGAAACTGTATCAAAGGCTTTTTCAAAGTCCGTATAAACAACATCCATTTGACTATGAGCATTTAAAACATTGGAGATGCTTTGCGTTATTATTATTAAATTAGTTACTGTAGATCTATTTTTTACGAAACCGTGTTGAAAGATTGAGAGACTATGTTGAACAGATGAATAAATATATTTATAAATTATTGACTCGAAAACTTTTGATGGTGTTGACAAAACTGCAATGGGACGATAGTTAGTAATTTCTGATTTATCTCCTTTCTTTTTAAATACTGGACACACTTTAGCTCTCTTCCATTCATCTGGAAATGTATTGGTTTTGAGACTTAAATTAAATAAGTAACACAAAGGCTCCGCAATTATATCTTTTAAACCTTTAACTATATAAGATGGCATGTTGTCAGGTCCAAAAGCTTTACCAACTTTTAAGTTTGCGATGGATTCACGTACGTCTGCGACATCAATAGACGCAATTGCCACCGTTGAGAAGTTAATGTTTTTCACAACACTATTGCTATTCACATCTTGTTGGTAAACGCTCGCGAAATAGTCTGCAAATGCATCACAAACTTGTTCACCACCCTTACATTCCATGCCATTAAGAAACATTTTATTGGGGATATATAATGAGCCCTTTCTAGAATTAACATAGGTCCAAAAAGACTTTGGATCCATGCCTATATTCTCTTGAATGGTGTTAAGATACGCTGTTTCTGCAATTTTTATTTCATGTTTTAATTCAGTTCTTATTTTCTTAAATTGCAAATAAAGAGAATTATCTTTAGTTATGTTATGTTTCTTTATATTTCAGTTTATTAATAATTGTTGCATTAAAATAAATGGGATAATTTTTAGACTTTTGTTTAGTTTTAGGGATGTGCTTTTCAAAAATATAATATACTTTTTTATAAAAAGAATTTACGGCCTCATTTACATTTGTATAAGTTTGAAGGAATGACCAATTTGTTTGATAAAAGTCGTGGTATATAGACAGATAGTCAGCCTTGCGAAAGTTGTAAAGTGACCCATTGAAATTAATTTCTTTGATTCTCATCTTCTGTTGGATTAATGAAATTTTAAGGGTTGGATGGTGCATATCTTCTAGTACAAAACTAAAATCATTTTGAGAAACATGACAATATTCTTTTGCAATAACCAAATCCAAAATACGATTATTTTTATTAGTAGTACGATTAAATTGTTTTGCATCATAAAAATTTAAAAAACGCCTCAAGCAATCAATGAAGTTATCAGTTTCTCCAGTGTCGTAATTTTTCTTTAAATGCGTCAAATTAAAATCTCCAATTAAAAGAAAATCTGAATCAAATAGATATAACTGAGCCTCAAGGAAATTATATAGGCTTTCGTAAGATTCTAGAGAACAATATGGAGCAATATATACGCCGAAAATATACATACACTTGCTTTCAGTAATATCTACTTTAACACACACTATATCTATACAATTATTGCGAAAATTAAGATTTATCATCTGCACTTTATACTCGATTTTAATTGCGATCAATACACCACCTCCGCTGGATTTGCAGTTATACTCAACATTGTTATGGTCGCGATCTGCCCTAAAAATATTGAATGAGTGAGAGAAAATTTCAGAATCGCTCACATTTTTATGAAGCCATGTTTCGCTTAATACAATAATTTCATACTCATCTGACGTAGCCCATATATTATTTCTTAATTCAGTCAATTTAGAGTTTAGACCACGTACATTTTGATACACAATATTTAGGGTATTTTCTCTCTTAAGTTCTACATTCTCTGCTGGGGTCGAAACCTGCTCTGATGACGAGTTCTGTTGTGAAAATTCTGGGAAACACCACTTCCAGACGTCTTGTGAAATCCCCTGCCTCGAAATATGAATGGCTTAATAATAACATTCACAGGCCAAATATTGCAGTCCAAAATGGCCATTTCAAGTTCAGGTGCAACTGCTATCTTAAATGAGCTGCTGTGGTCATGGCGAGTTAATTTTTCGCAACTGAGAATTGCAATATGATGCACATTTAAATGGTTTTTAATTTGTTCTTCATTGCAATCCTTAGACAGATTACCCAAATAAAACCATTTATGATCCTCGGCCGCTGTTATTAGGGTTCCCCGACTTGTACCTCTCACTGTTCTTCTTGAGTTCACTAGAGAAGATGATGACCCAGCCAAGTCTGAATCCACTGTATTTGCGGGTGTCAAAGAATCCCTCGCTTTCTGTTGCTCCTCTGATCTTTCGTTTATCGGTTGAACGTTCTTTGTTAGTAATCTGACCAAATCCTTATTACTACTAATTATTGCCTGAGCAATATTTTCAAATTTACTAGTTAGTAATGATGACTGATTGTTTAGTTCTTCATGCAGAATATTACTTAGAGACTGAACATCGTCCTTCTGACTCCTCGAAATACCCTGACTTGGTCCAGCCTCTGTTACATTACCATTCTGCTTCTTTAAATCTTGGACTTCATCCTCTAACTCCTGAATTTTTACCTGCAATACTATTATTTTAGAGTCAGCCGCCTCTAATGTTTCTTGGCTTTTAGTATATTTATCTTCTATAGATTTTACTGTGCTTACTAGCTTTTGAATCATCTTATTTTGACCTTCATACTCCTTCACTAAGCCTTTAGTATCAATGTGGCGGCAGACTCTGTTTTTTGCTTCATTAGCTTGAGCCATACAAGCCGGATGGAAAAATCCACTACATTTTAAGCACTCTATCCTGTTTGCTACATATTTTTTACAATGAAGACACTTACTTTCTTCACCCGAATCTTCTGAGGCCAAATCAACTAAATTGGGCATTTTTATTCTATATCGACGGGACTATAAGATGGTGTTGAGTCGCCGCCAATAATGATTTCAGTCGAATATACAGCTGATATCGGATCCGATAATCGATAAATGCAAGGAATGTGGAATTTGTCGTTTTTGGTTGCTGCTATGGCTATTGTTATTACTATTGTTTAACAGTAATTCAGTAATAACTCGACTTCAAAACACTTTCCGAAAAAAGTAATTGGCACTTTCGGTAGTATTTGAACTTTAAAACACTGACAGTAAAATTCAATATTTTCTGATTATTTTTATGAACAATAATGCAGATAAACAGAGACAAAATCAAAAGGCAACCGGTACGGTAATAACTCACAGCAGAACGAGGAGGATAATTTATCCCTAACTAGATTAAATTTCCAGTAGCATCCCAGACGACACCTTAACGAATATTATTAATAAAAAAAAGTAAGCCACTGGCTTTTTGGAATAGGTACACAAGCTAAAAGTATACATTTTTTATCTCTTGAATTTGTTTCATATCCTGCTTCGTTTTCGGGAAAAAAATCTGTTTAATGCATGTCCCTGGACCACAGAAAAAACATGGGTAACAAAACAAGAAACTTTCTTTTTTAATCGCTTGCAGGAATTTTCATGACTGAAATGAACAATTAATATGCAAAAAACGAACAGTTGCACCCCAGTTTTTGCTAGTTTGGCAGTTTTTATTTTTTTAATGTTGTCCAGGAACATGCATTAAAGTAGTTTTTATTTATTTTTTTCTCGAAGGCGAAGCAAGAGGAAAAATATTTGTATTTTTAGTTGCTTAATTAGAAAAAAAATTCAAAAATGCCAGTGGATTACTTTTTTTTTATCAAGTATCGAGTGTATGAGATCCCAACTTTATATAGCGAGAAGTTTGGGTTAGTTTTAGTTGGTTGGGCCCCGGTAGCGAACGGAGGACCATGCATGAAGTGTTCAAATATTTGGAGAAATGTAACGGAGGGTATTCTAGCTAACATCTATATAACATTTATATTAAAATCACGTTATAAAAGGCTGTTTACTGGACGCTCGATACAAAAATGCGTCCGGGACGCCACTGGATTCAATAAATTTAATCTAGTTAGGGCTAAATTAGATCCCTTAGCACTGCAAATAAAACTGCCTAATTTCAACAAAATCGGCTAAAAGATATTTGAGATATTTACGAAAAAATGATTTTTTTTTAAAGTTTCACCCTGTATTTAAAAATCGAAACATTTGCGGACTCATGTTTATATGAACTGTTCGTCTTAGAAACACTCAAATAATTGTCCCTTAAAGGTATTGCACATACTTAATTAATACCCTGTATATACGATATAGAAAGCAAAATACCTACAGTCGTTTAACAGTAAATTCAATAATAAGAAAAAAGGTAGATCCCACTTGTATCTAGTAGATTTGCAGACACTGGCGTTTCCTGCGAAGCTACCTCTCCACCGTGTGGTCGTATTACCTTGACAAAAGGCCTCTGTCAGTTAAGTGGAACCAGAAACTTGCTGGATTGGCATAGAACGGCCACTGACGGGCGTTCAGCCCTAAACGGAGGAAATTCTATCCCACGTAAGGACGTGCATCTCACGGAAGGTCACGGAAGATCCCTTATTAAAGTATAAATAATTTTCTCTATTCAATATAAACACACTAACATCTAACAAACCTTTTTTTTATAGGAAGAGTAACCACACTAGTCATTAAACATCTTAGTCAGTATCAGACAAAACGGCCGATAATTTTAGAAACTACACCTATGTTTGCCAATTAATTTCGCAACAAAATCAGACGGTAATTAGACCTGATAGTCGAAAATAACAACAAAAATTTCATATATTGAACGCCGGTCGTCTTTTACCTCGAGCGTGTAGGAGAAAGACCATCAGTTCCCCCCTAAACCAGGTCCTTTAGGCTAGCCCCCCCCCCCCCCCCCCCCCGCCCCCCCGGGCCCCCCCCCCCCCCCCCCCCCCGGTTGGATTTCTTTTGCCAAAATGCTAGTACAAATAAAGGGCACCTAGCACACCAATTTTTAGAGCTAGCACACCAACAGTTTAAAACTAAAATGCTGTTGAATTCGGGAGGCCAGGTTAACGCATCATGGTGGTGTTTGCATTCTGGCTAGAAATTCTCTGGACTATCAAGCGATGAATCTGGTTGACATCTCAGTAGATTTGCATGCAGAAATTGCTGGTGTTTATTTCAAGCGGCCTAACTTGGGAGTTGTTACTGTTTACCGATCAACACAAGGTAACTTTGATGTCTTTTTTGAAACAATTCACCAAGCTCTTAGAGGCGTGGATATGTCCAAACCACTCTTCCTGACAGGGGATTTTAACGTCCATTTTAATAAAAAAGACATCAAAGCAGCAGAATGAATAAACCTATTGCAGTCCTTTGGGCTTCATCAGTGTTCTTTCTCTAATACTCGTAATACTGCTTGTATAGATACAATATTTACAAATGTAGTCCTGTATAAAACATCCATCAGCATTCTTGACTTACAGTATCTTTCTAATCATGATGCAATTCTTTTAGATTACGATAGCGAGTTTGCTAGCAATGAAAAGACTCGTATTGTTTGGCGTCCAATAACTGACGATAATCTCTTTCAATTTTCTAGTAGAATTGAGACGGTTAATCGGGATTTTGTTGGTAACCAAAACATAAGTATTAATAAAAAATTTGAGATATTTTTAAATATTCTTACAACTAGTATTGAGATTTATTTTCCAACTAAAGACAAACTAATTAATCAAAATCAACCAAAAGTCCAGGTTAATGGTTTAATAATCACTTGAGAGATATGAGGGATTGACTAACTCTTAGTACATCTTAATAAGGAAAATCCTATACTAATGCCCAAAAATGTAGTTACTGACTATAGAAAGAGATATAGAAAAGATATTTTAAATACAAAAAAGAATGCTTATGATAGGTATATAAACAATTCATCAAATCCTCAAACTGCAATGTGTAATATAATAAACCAACAACAAGCTAATCGCAATACAGCACATATTTCAACTCTGACAGCTGAACCACTAATGATTACTTTACATCTATTGCTGAGGAGGTGGTTAACAGCCTACCGCCCTCGACAAGAAATTATAGTGAATATTTTCCAGATGCAGTGAGAGGAACGGGTTTTTCTTTTCAGCCTGCTGGCTTTATAAATGTTAGATATTTAATTACAAATCTTAAAAATAGCAAAAGTACTGACTATTTAGGCATTAACACAAAAATAATAAAAACAATTAAAACATAATAGTTTATCCATTGACCAAGCTTGTCAATCAGGCAATCTCGAGCAGCGTATTCCGTGATTCGCTGAAAACGGCAAAAATGATACCAATTTATAAAAATAAGGGTTCAACTGCTGACTTTTCTAACTACCGTCCTATCTCTTTGTTACCAATTATATCTAACATCTTCGAGTCAATCCTAAAAACACAAATAAATGACTATATTGAGAGAGATGGGTTGTTTTTTTCAGGACAATATGGTTTTAGGCGTAAAAAGTCCACTACCCCGGCAATAGACTGCTTGACAGGTCATGTCTGTGATGGTCTTGAGGGTGGCCTTGACACGTTTGCCACCTGCCTTGATCTTACTAAGGCGTTTGATTGCGTGTCACATTCCATTCTTCTTACAACTTTGAACCCTCAAGCATTCTTATGCTGAAATCATATTTGTTAGATAGAGGACAATTTGGTGTGCACGGTGGTGTTTCACAGACAAGGGAGGTCAGGTATGGAGTTCCGCATGGGTCAGTACTTGGCCCAACACTTTTTCTCATTTATATAAATGATCTAGCTAATCATAATAAAAAAAAAACAATGTGATACTGTTTGCTGATGATACCACAGTATATGAAAGTTACGATCCTTCTTTAATTGATCAGACAGATATACGTGGCACACAGGAAAGCATGGAGACCTGGTTTCTGGCTCATGGGCTATCTTTAAACATAGCTACAACTCAGAGCATTAACTTCACATTGCGACACACTCAGACGGATTCAGATCTCTTAGTGGATTGCTTGGACCAGGTTAAATTTCTAGATCTTGATCCTAAGCTGACATGGTAAAATCACGTAAACCACCTCAATGACAGGTTATCCAGCCATATGTACCTTATTAGGAGTCTGTCTGGTAGTGTTTCTTTGGGAACGTTGATGTCTGCTTATCATGGTCTGTTTGGGGCAAGTATGTCATATGCTGTTCTCTCTTGGGGACATTCTGCTCACGTTTCTAGAGTCTTTGGACTTCAGCGGCGCTGTGTACGTGTCATTCTACAGATGAGCTATAGGGAGGACTGTAAAAATGCTTTTACGCGTTTAAACATTCTGACGCTTCCTTGCACATATATACTTATTACAATGTCTGCTCTACATCAGAGACAAGCTCGATTCTTTCCAGCCCCTTTCTGATGTCCACCAGTATCACACCAGAAATTGTAATAACATGGTTCCCGCTTACCATAGGCTTGCGAGAACCAGGGTTGGCACGGGTTACTACTGTGTAAAATTCTTTAGTGCTCTCCCTGAGTCGGTCAGGGGTCTGAATGCTCAAAAGTTTAAGAGTACAATTAAAAAGTATTTAATTAAAAAATAATTCTTCTCATATGCCGAATATTTTAAAAATAATTTTGGTGACCTATCCTAGATACAGTTAGTTCTTCCCCTACTTACATCCAATTTCTATCAGGGCTGATGATTCTTCTAATGTATTGTTTTAATATGTTTGTATTTGTATAATACCTATGTTTCTTTATGTTAGGATTTTATGTGCTGTATACATGTTTAATGTAAATATAGTTAATATTAGTGTATATTGCCTGTATTAATTTTTACTTAGTATTATTTCAGTGAAGTATCATGTATTTTTTGTATACATTATATTTTCCTTCTGCTGACTTGTAAAAGTACTGTAAAGTATGTTCTTATGAATAAATAAACTAAACTAAACTACGCTGAAAACTAAACCTTCTCGAATCGCATAAATTATTCCCTGTAATACTAATTGCCCTAAAATGGTTGTGCTAGGCTGTGCTAGCTGCTAAGCACACTCCTATAACAATTATCTTTACCAACACTCAAAAGAACCCAAACGTTAACTGCCCCCCCCCCCCCCGCATTTGTGGTCTATTATTTTCAAAAATGTAGTTGTGTCAGCATTTTTTCTAGTAGTGCTAGACTGTGCTAGCTCCAAAGAAGCTGTGCTAGCCAGTATTGCAATTAATAAAGGCGCTGAGGTCAGATTCGAACTCGCAGTCGTGGAAAACCCCACCAATCGGAATTTCAGCCGATTATCTCCAAGGTCTGGTTACCTCAATAGGTGCCGGTAGGTTCCCAAAATATTTATTATTAACCTGCCCCTCCCGAATTCAACAGCATTTTCATTTTAAACCGTTGGTGTGCGAGCTCTAAAAATTGATGTGCTAGGTTCTGCTAGGTGCCCTTTATTTGTGCTAGCATTTTGGTAAAAGAAATCCAAACCTACTGCAACCATAGGATAAATTGTGTTGGAATTATATTTATTAGCAAAAGTGTACCTACCTTATATTTTAATTATTATGGTGAATTTATTTGGCGAAAATGTGCCTCAACCGCAAATTTGTTTGCATTAATCTATTTCATTTAATGTAATCTTTCCACTGAACCCAATAAAAGTTTCAAAATCGAAAGTGCTTATATTATAACACCAGAACCCAGAATTCTATTTAAATATTTCAATTTGCAGCAAAAATTTCAAAAAACGAAAATTTACCTTCGTTATGAACTCATTCCATTCTACATCTAACATAGGTCTTATATCAGGATTCTCAAATTCTTTTGGAAAACTTTTGTGTAATTTCAAGACCGCATATCTGCTCTTTTGAAAATCTTGACTGGTGATAATTCCAACAACAAGAAATTTTTGGAGACAACTCTTGTCACTATCCTCCTCGTCCATCATAGGTTTATAAAATTACGATTCATTAAATTAGTAGTCAAATAAATGTCAAATGTAGGTTATGAAAATGTCAGTTTGTTGGTATTAAAAAAGTAAGCACTTCTGTTAGTACCATGCCACGGCACATATAACAACATGTGCCGTGACAAACCATGCCATGAACCATGCCACACCTTTTTGTTAGTGTGAACGCTAGAAGGTATCCCACCAAGGGTAACGGGATAAGATATTATGGAAAGTATAGGCCCTAGAGCTTCAAGCAAAAAACTAATAACTAAATCGATCAAGACAAATTTAGGAAAGTTTCTTGGATGACCGCTGGAGGGCGTAACTGATACGACGAAACAGAAACTTAAAGTTATCTCAAAACTGCGCAAGTTAAGGTAACAAAAATGCCTCAATTTTTGTGTCAGTCTTGTTTTAAGTGTTTTTGAAAATCTTCCATAATACGGGTGGGGGAAGCTGGTGAATAAATTATTTTTAATCTTGCATACCATTTATTCAAATTAATTCAGGCCGTTTGAGAAAGAATTTCAAGCTTATTAAAAAACTACTTTTAATTGGGGCTAGGGCCGGCGGAAGAGATGGGTATGGTGGGTAGTGCTATCCACCTTAAAAATCTGTACATGGGTAATTACTCACCTGAATATTTTAGAAGAAGGAGTTCGAGATGAAAGTGCATTGAATCTAGTTTCAAAAATAAGAGTGTTAATCAAATCAATAAACTAGCCTATGATAATAAAAACGAGACAATTATCCATTCTGTTGCAGGTAAATAAAAAAAAAATGAGCGAGTCTGCTAGTACTCGAGACACTCATGTGTAAACATAGGTATCCTATATCGACATGCACAAATATTTAAGCAGCCCTCGTAAAATCACTGCACATAGTCACCATCTAAAAATATTCTAATATATCTTTAGACGGTGACATGGTTATGATGTCACAGCCACTTGGTCATTTCCGTCCCCACCCGCTTGCACATTTCCGTTCCATTTGCCGAGATTTACCCTCATGCCACCGCGTAAGATGTTTACGCATCAAAAATATAGAAATTAATTAATAGATTTTATATATAAAGATCTTTACCATCATCTAAAGATATTCTAATTTACTCAATTAGGCAACTATGAAAAGTCCAAGGGTTAGCATGTATGTGCATTGCGGAAGCCATGACACCTTCTACAACACCAGCAATCTGCTGCATCTGCCACCAATCCACATATTCATAGGCGTAGAAATAAAGACGACCCAATACAGGCCCAAGCAAGGCCAAGGTCCCATAGAACGACATGAAAAGGCCCTGAATTGGAAAATAGAGGAGGATCATGCCATCAGGCACTAGTTAAGATTACAGACAAGAAGGACTGGAAGGAAGGTCCCCCACTCGAAGCAGATCTAGTATGGTATACTGACGGCTTGATCACCAGTCAAGGCTCAGGAGCCGATATCTATCGAGATAAGCCAAGAGCAAAAATAGTCATAACTTTAGGAAAGCATGCCACAGTATTCCAGGCCACGTTGTGCCCTGCATATTCAAGAACGGAGTACTAAGAGTAAAAACACAATAATTTATTCCGACACCCAAACGGCATTAAAGGCAATCCTCTCCCATAAAGTCAATTCAAGACTGGCTAGGGGTGCCCTAGAAATCATTGAGCTGGCCAACAAACTAACCTTATACTGGGTGCCAGGCCATGAAGACCACCAAGGAAATGAAGAAGCACATAAACTAGTCAGAGAAGGCTAAATCCGAAACATGATAGGCCCCGAGCCCTTCTGTGAAATTACAAGAGGTCTTTTTAGATCAACGGTCAAGAACTGGGTTACAAGATAATCACACAGTTGATAGCTCCAACACCAGATCAAAGGCAGCCTAAAAGCTCATATAAACAAGCCAAAATTCACTATGGACCTTCTAAGCCACAATCGCAACGTAGTACGGGTTAGTAGGTTTACTTACAGGACACTGCAAATTAAACAAGCACCTGACAACACTGGGAATAGTCTTTGTAACTCGCATCTAGCGAGCAACGATTATAAACCATAATGGGCGGGACTTGGTGTGTTGCTAATATTTCACTCCGCACTCTGGAGGGGGCAGAAATTCGCCAGGACGCACGAAAACACCATTTAAGAAACGGACAGTAATTAGGGTTGCAACATTCAATGCCAGAACCTTACTATTTTACCGAGATAGAGAACGAGTTAAACAACATCAAATCGGACATTGTAGGTATCAGTGAGACACGAAGGCGAGACGAAAATCTTGAGACTCTCAAGTCGGGACACATCTTCTACCATAAAGGTGAGGAAAACGAATCAATAGGGGGAGTCGGATACTTCATACACAGAGAACTGTCAGGAAATATAATAACGATCCAAGCACTAGAGTTATATATCTCATTCTAAAAATAAACACAAGGTAGGCTAAAAATTATGCAAGTCTATGCCCCAACAAAAGACCACACCGATGAAGAAGTTGAAATATTTTACGACAACAGGTCTAAAGCCATGGCAGAGAACCACAGTCATTTCACAATTATTAGTGGTGATTTCAATGCGAAAATAGGAATATAATCAAACCCGCAAGAGACTGCCCTTGGTAAATTTGGCAGTCCCGCCAGAAATGATCGAGGGGACACGCTACTAAACTTCCTGCTGGAAAACAACTTATCCAATATGAATAGCTTCTTTTATAAAAAACCTTATAGAAGATGGACATGGAAAAGCCCAGACGGGAAGACTCACAATGAGATAGACTATCTGTTAACAGACAAGAGACATATATTTAATGTGTTGAAGTACTTAATGGATATGCAGCCGCCAGCGACCATCGAATGGTACGAGCAACTATTGAAATATGCATCGCACACAGGGAAAGGTGTAAAATGATCAAAAAACCAAAAAATACAGCTTGGAACCCCCCCACAGATAAAACAAAATTTGAAAATTATATTTGTACGACCCTGAGAAGCAAACAAGGGATGAACGACATCAATGATCTGAACAGCATAATTGTAAGCATGATAACGGAAGCAAAAGATGAGTTCTGTCCAAAAACTGGAAAAGACCAAAAAATCACTGCAGAGACAAAAGCAAAAATGGAACGGAGGAGAGCACTGAAAAGCGACAAAAATACAAACGAAGATATTATTAGGGAAATAAATAATGATTTCTCTAAATCCATAAAGAGAGATATAAGGAGGTATTAGAACGAGAAAATAATACAGACAATTGAGGAAAATAAAAGCATGAAAATAATGAGGAGGAAATTTTCAAATGGAAAAAAGGAGATTCTTAAACTGAAAAATGAAGCCGCCAAAACAATAAATAACAGGGAAGAACTGTTGAGAATAGCGGAGAAATTCTATCAAACCCTGTACACCAACAAGTCCATCCTAGATGCAACAGCATACGAAAGAAAAAAAGTTTTGAACCAGGGGTCAGAGAAGACATTCCCGACATCACTATAGAGGAAATATATGAGGTACTTAGGAATACTAAAAACAACAAAGCCCTAGGAGAAGATGGTATAAGCTGTCTGCTGAGGCATGATAAAGATAGGTGGAAAGATACTAATACAAAGCATCCAAAGGCTTTTTAATATTTGCCTCCATAGTCAAAACATCCCAGATGAATGGAACAACTCAATAATGATTCTTATACACAAAAAAGGCGATAAAACGAATCTTGAGAATTATAGGCTTATTAGTCTCCTTATCCACCTTTATAAACTCTATACCCGAATCCTTGCAAATAGGTTGGAAACTAAACTAGATTTTTACCAATCTCGGGAACAGGCTAGCTTTCGCTCCGAATATGGCACAAATGACAACCTTCAATGTCTGAAAACCTTAATAGAGAAAACAATCGAGTATAACCGACCATTAGCTCTGATATTTATCGATTTCCGTAAGGCTTTCGATACCGTAGAACTTCCAGCAATTCTTGCGGCATTACAGGAGTGCAGAATTGATCACAGATACTGTGATATCATCAAAAATATCTACACAAATGCAACAAGAACAGCACATCTTCACTCCACCACCAACAAAATAAAAATAAAATGGGGAGTCAGACAGGGTGATACACGATACACTATCCCCGAAATTGTTTATAACAGTCCTCGAGCATACATTTAAAAAACTGAACTGGGAGCATAAGGGTGTAATCACTGACGGAGAAAGACTTCACCATCTTCGATTTGCGGACGATATTGTTCTCCTGGCCGACAACCTTGGAGAAGACAAACATCTTCTACAAGACCTACAAAATATCGCACAAGAGGTGCTTACATATAAACTTTACAAATACTAAAATGATGACATACATGGTGCCTAGCGAACCGCTTCGCTCATTCCTGGGGTGCAACCAAACAAAACTAACCCAAGGCATGCCCAAAATAAAGAAAACAAACTTTTTACAAGCTTAACCTTAAAGAAATTAAAAAAAAAAGTTGTCACTGACGGGAAACGAACCTCCCAAGCACAGCACCTAACCACTAGACCACTATAGACCTGTTGGAAGCAACGGGCGGGACCATGAAGACATTCAACCAAACCTTCTAAATAGTAAACAAACCAAGTACCGCCCACCCAACTGTCACTATGGTTTGTAACTGTTGCTCGCTAGAGGCGAATGTCAGGAGGAGGAGGAGACCTCTGCTCTGAGCATGTATGGTGCAATTGTGAAGCGCTGAGCAGATTCTGGTTTGAGACGCTGGGGGATGACATGCCACCACCGAGCAAGTATCACGCCTTTGGAGTCTAATTAAAAAGACAGGCCTAGATAACGTATTCTAAATACATTTTGGAGGCGCTACAATAAATCTGATCAGGCCGCATTGGAAAAAGGCAAGACTCCAACTTCAACCACCAAATCTAATCTAATCTAGCTAAAAATATGCGTAAAAATGGATTTATCAGATAAGTAACATTAATTTTAATACAATCAAATCAAGAGCATTTATCTGGTTGCAGTTTACAAATGTCTACAAGCCAAAGGATTAGAATGTCGAACAAGAAAAGATTTACACTGAAATTTCTTATTGGCCGAAAGATACTCGTCCTATGGGGTTACAAACAAAATTCAACCACATAACGGCTGTGAGCTTGGAGAGGTGGAGAAGCTACCAACCTTTTAAAACCTCATTTCCGAAGAGATGCACAATGATGGATTTTTCACACGTCAGTATCTATTTTTTTATTTCATTCTATGTTTGTATTTTGAAATTATACTTACCCTTGCTTTTTTCCTGCAAAAAGTATAATGATTTTATTTCTCTTTTGTTACAGGACGGATTGAATACAATAAATTTTTTTAAAGACGAGTCAAGGCTTCAAAGCCTAACTGCTTGTGCAAAACTTAACATCTCCAAGGTTTTGCCCGATCTTCCGAGTTGTTACCTGAAATGTTTCATTTTTCAAAATTTTGTTTTGATACACGATAATTAATTTTAATGAAATTTTCTATGTGCACCCTTTTGACGGTCATCCAAACCCCATTAAAATTGGAAAAAGCCGAATATTTTTTTGACGTGTATATTTTTGAAAAAGGGCTGTTTCGAAATTGTCGGAAAATTAACTTTTAAAACCATCGATTTGTAAGTCAAAGAAATTATTTTTTTTCGAAAAATCTTTTATAGAAACAAGACGGCACTTTAAAAATGATGATGCTTTTATACAGGATGAATTAATTGAATCAGTCACGTCACCACTTAATATTTTATTACTGGAAAATTGAATAACCTGGAGCAAATTCCCGCCTTTTAAAGTTTTCACTTCAGTCGTGCGGACTTAAGCACAACCCGTTTTTTTTTAATTAATTTATCTGTTGCATGGGTTAGTTTGCGTTATAATGAATGACAGTAACTTGATATTTTTTAAATAACAGTTTTGCCCAACTCTAGTTCTGTGTTCAAAGTTAGAAATTTAAAACTTTAATAGGAACACGTTCTGGTCCATGCACCGCGCATTATTAGTATAGTTCTTTCTCATTAAGAAGAACGTAGCGGTCTATAGGAAATGAGAGCTGAACAGACCGACCTTCCTAAAGAACGAGCCGTACCATGAAAATGCAGGAAAAATTGCGAATATGTGATTTTCATTCAGTGCGATTTCGTATGTTGCTCGCGAATATCGGTCAAATACTTTGTCGCGACGTTTTCCCGCACGTTCGTAAAAATTAGCAGAGTGTTTCTTAAAACGTAATATTTTAATTAAGAGGTTTTAACGCGTGGGCATATTTTTAGTTGCATATGTGCGTTCATTTTGTTATAAAAAAAATATAATTTTTAAGGCAAAATGTAAGAAAAAGAATTATTTCGTATGTTTCACTTTTAATCTAAGAGTTACTACATCTTTTAGAAATCGAATGAGTAACTCTGTAGATCATTTCTAAATCTAGTATGGGAGAAAGGGCATATAAAATAACAAAAATGAAATTTCAACAGCTCGCATTTAGGACTTATATGTTCATATCGATTTTTAGTCCTAGCAAGATTAATTTTTAGTCGTTAATTAAAACATCAAACATACCTGATGTATTCTCTTCAAATATAAAATCAGGACGTTTATAATTAACTTTCATTTCAATATAACATTATGAAATTACCCTTATTTACTGAGCAGATCAATTTAGACAATTAAAACTCGACAAAACTAACTGCCGGGGGTTATTGTCATTAGGGCAATTGACGTAAACATACTAAAAGTCCTCTTCCTCGTCCCTAGTCCTTACGGTTTAAGAGGGGGGGGTCTCATTTTTTGATATTCAGCTTTTAACTCAAAACCTTTCGTATCGTAGTAAAGAAATCCTGTATAAAAATGAAAGCTTATAAAATTTTCAACAAGATTAGTTCTATACATTTTTTGACTGCTATGCACCGTTTTCTAGATACTTATATGTTTAAAAAAATGTTTTTTGTCACACGTTTTTTTTTTATATATTTTTATATATATAAAAAATTATATATTTTTTATATATTTAATATAAAAAATCATAAAAAAAACATATATATCCTTGCCATTTACAGATGGACTATCTCAGCATTGCAAAGAATTTATTTATTTATATATATTGATGTGTGCCATAAATCACATAATTTAACAGCTCAAAACTTAAAAAGTTAAAAACAAAAACTCCCAAAAATAAGAAGAGTAACATAATCTATGAAATTCCTTGTCAAAATTGCAAAGGCGTATACATTGGACAGACCAGTCAATATCTAGAAAATAGAATAAAGGGACACAAATACGACAAGAAGAACCAAACAGCTCTTACGATCCATGAGGCAACCCATAAACATAAATTTGATTTCGAGAGGGTTAAAGTTAAATGATAAAAAAGACGTGAACAATATGTGTAAAATATATCAATCAGTATTCCAATGCATGACATATGAATTTTAAAAACATAATGTTATGACCAAGAAATCTACTTTCAAGGTAGGTTTTATATTTTTGTTTGTCAATTCAGATAATTTCTAAGGATTTCAATTGTTTACAGATTTCTAGCAAAGGATTTTTTGATAAAGACTTAAGGATAGAGTCGAAACGTTAAAATAAAAAATGAGCTGGAAAAATTTTGGATTGATTTTTGAAACCTGACCGCAAACTAATAAAAATTACTGAATAAAAATATATAAATACATACGGTCAAAGAATACACTTACCAAAACTATTTTCATAATACCAGCAATATAATAATAACGCCCACTATATATCACCTAATATTGACTCGACACAGTTCACCAATTTCTCGGTGAAACGTGGACAAAGCAAGAGAGAGCACGAGAAGGAAACTATAATAGCAGGTGACTTTAATGCCAAATCCGCTATGTGGGGATCAAGAAAAAAGATAGGAGGGAATAAATGTTCTCAGAATGGATTGCAGGAAATGACTTGGACAAAGGCCAACATTTGTTAGGGACAATAGCGAGTCGTATATAGACCTGACTATGACTACGAGAAATATATCGAAGCAGATAACAAACTGGAAAGTGCTAGAGGAGGAAAACCTCATCTATGATTCATTATGCGTTTGAAATCCTAGCTTGGAAACAACAAAAGGAGCTCTAGCTCCTGAAGAAAGTCAGTTTGAGATTTCTTGACAAACACAAAAACTGAAAGAATCTTCAATGGTCGTTTTCCAGATTCCTTTATCTGCTAAAAATACAAACACAGGTAGCGTGAATAACAAAAAGCCCCCAGATCATCCACATATCCTTGAAGAAAAGCAAATTGATATTATCGGTGAAATGGTAGTCAGTCCTCAACACTATATTTCCCATGTCGCAAAAGTATCTGAAGTGTCTCCTTCCACTGTGTGAAGAGTTTTGGAAACCAATACATTTCACCCTTTTCAGATCCAAATGGAGAAGATTCAGACAGAAGATCAGAATTTTGCGAAACAATGAAGGAAAGAATTGAAGAACATCTATTTCAGTGACGAATATACATTTTTTATTGTTAAGTCCATACATAAAATTGTCAGTATTGGAGTATCCACAAAAAATTAATGCTTGGACTGGGTTATCAGGTAACCACATCGTAAGACCTCTATTCATCGACCAAAACTTAAGAGGAGAATTGTACTTTAATATGCGGAAACTGCCATCGATCCCCTCATAACCGAAATCATTGAGGATAATTCAGATGAGTTCGATCTGGAAATTATATCCTAAGAGTACATAGCTCCTACGCATTACTCCAGAAACGTGCGTTATATTGAGCTACTAATCTCCATGGTCGTTGCATTGGTCGTCGAGGTTCTGTGGAGTGACCGGCTCGATCGTCCGATTTCACTCCCTTGGGCTTTCTTTTATGGAAGTATTTGAAACAAAAGGTGATTGAGATGGAACGCGCTTCTATTCTAGATTTACGATAAAAAAGATAACAAACGTTTGCCAAAACATTGACATCATTGTACCTGAAAATATTCACCCAGATATCTCAGAAACACCTTTTATGTGTCAAGAAGTATAGGGCATTTATTTCCAGCGTCTTTTGAACTTTGAAGATTTATAGTTTGTGAGATAAGAGAACCTTATTTCGGACACCTTATCCTTATACATATAACCAAAGAAGTAGGCATTAGTATATTATGCAATGAGGATTTAATGATAACTATTAAGACACGAACATGGAAATTGAACGAATGATTGCGAGTGTCTTAATAGCCATTAAGCTTTTAAAATTTACTAACCAAGAAGTAACTATGAACAGTCACATTTGAGAAATTGCATGTTCATAGCAATCTTTATTATTGCTGTGATGTTGCATTTATAAACTCTCATCCTAATAAAAAAATCTACATCATAACGAATCTCATTAAAATACAGATAGCAAATGTTTAATAAATCAACTAAAGTATAACAGTTGAGAAAAATCTATTTACAATACGCTTTATTATCATAATATTCTCCATTGATTGAATATAAAGCGACACAATTTGTTTTATATATTTAGTAATCATCTCCCTCCTCTTTTGGGTTCTGAAGGTTACTATTATCACTAACTTGATGCGTTTCGAAACTTGTGTGAGGTTGTTGGATGTAAAGAGGACTTGAAGGTCTCATGATGACTGGAGCGGCGGGATAGGTCAGAGTGCGTAAAATTTGCAAAAATTCTATTTTGGCAGTCAATTTCTGATCCGGCGATAACTTCCTAAATGAAGGTAGTAAGGATAATAGAAAGTATTTATCCTCATCGATTTCTTCAATTTCACTGTCTTGTGCTATAGGAACGTAATAAGATTCCTCAGAGGGATATACAGGATGCTTTCGTCCTTTTTGAGTCCAGAGGGGCGTTTTGTAAGCAATTTTGTCAGATGGTTCAATACCTGTGCTGACTTCTTCCGTATTTTCCTCTGCATCTTCCCCTGAAGATTGTGCTGATTCGTACTTCCGATCTCTTTCCTGAATGGAAGGCAATAGAAATAAAAGCTGATCATAGAAAATGTATTTTCTTCTTTTCCTCTTCCCTTGTCCTGCTTTATATCTTCTTTGCTGGTTCAGTTCTTTTCGAAAACAGTCCCGGATATTTTTCCACTTACGTTGAACATCTCTGCCTAGAAAAGAGAAATATTATCAATAAAGGCATAAATAATAAATGAGTCTATACAAATTGTTTTAAAAGTAGTTTTATCATTGAAAAATTATTGCAAAAGTTCCTATAAACGTAGATATGGAATCGTTGCGTCATTGTGCACACGCTGTAAAAAATTAAGGAATTGTGTGTTTGTGTGTTTCTTACATAAATCTTGAAACTGCTTTGAGGTACTTGATGGAAATTTGGGGTAAGTTATATGATACATAGATGGTAATTTTTGTGTTTGATGAAATTTAAATTATTCCCACCAACCATTAATATTATTGTAGGCAAATATGGTTCGTCACAATTCGTCATTATTTTCAAAACCTTTGTAAACATTTTCATTTTATTTAAGTTAAAACTATCTCTAGGTATTTTTTGAGAAATGAAGCAGTTTCAGAGAAAAATGTTAAAATGCAATTCATGAATAAAAGTATAATAAGCATAAATACGCTGCTCCAAGAAATTAGCGCACCACTAATAAATTTGTAATTATTTTATTTGCAAAATTTTAATAAGAAATTAACCATTATATTTTAATAACTTTTATTAAATTGCTTACAAATAAAACATTTTTCTAAAAATGTATTCCCAAGATAGAGCATAAAACATTAAAAAAAAATTTAAGAACCAACATTTTTATTTAAGAGAAAGTCCATACAAGAATTTCTACGAAACTTTGTAGTCCTAATATTTTTGATTCTAATGGACGATTCATGCTTAAAATAAGTTTTTTTAGGATGTTAGGATCAACGAGAAGTCGTTTCACATTCACCAAGTTATTAGGCTAGTGCCAATAGAGCAAGTGCTCAGGTCGGGACTTCGTGCTGGTCAAGCTATAGTTTTAATGCCAACTTCCAATACCGTTTGAGGCCCAGCATTATTTTGCATCAGCCAAACATTTTTACCGATATGAGAGCCAAATGGTACAACATGTTCCTCAAAGATATCCAGGCATGCAGCATTCGTCATTAAGATTTCCATTATTCATCACCACCAAGACCGTGAGCGCCGTTAGTGAAATTTCTCCACACACCATAACCGAGCCTCCACCGAATAAAGTGGTATTCGCCATGTTGCATTGCCTATCTCAAGTATGCACGCAAAATCAAGACTCATCTATCCAAAGAACTCGCCTTCACTCAACATTATCCAGTCTATATGCTTCCTGGCAAAGTTTAATCGAGCTCTACAATAGTCCATGGTTAACGCTGGCCCTCGAGCAGCAATGCATGGAGTCAAATTATCTTGCTCGTACGTCATGTGCGTGCTGAGGCTGAGATTGTAGCATTCTTATTGTTATGAATCGTTATCTTAGGGCTGAAAGCATTAAAAAATGATGTTGACCAGGGGGACGTGACATGATTTCTGTCTATAACGGCTTGGGCATATTCAGCAGGGGTAAAATTTCTGGATTCGCCTTGCATCTTAACAATTTAAACAGAATATTATCGAAACGCTTAAGATTTCAATTCTAACGAGCAAAAATTAAACCACTAACTGCCATGAAAACTGATCTATCTTACAGACTGCATAAGAAAATGCAACAGGAAAAATATATACAGCAAGAATAAAGTGTTTTTGTTAAAATAATGATCATACAAGGGTTTTCCAAAATTTAATGAAATATTTTGCAGTTTGTTTAAAATAACTAAGTATATATTTTTTTAAATATTAGGTGGTGCGTTAATTTCTTGAAGCAATATGTATTAAAGTCATAACCAAATGATTTATTATTGAAGAAAAACTTCATTAACAGAGCTAAAACACTAAAATAAACAACAACTAGATAATATGAGGAGTAGCAATATTAAACAAAAAGAACAATAGAAACTTAATCAACGTATTATGTAAGAATAACAACAAGGGTAAAATGAGCAAAAAATCGTCACAATTTAAAAGTTAATAAAAGTGAATAAAATATACCAGTTTTTACAGATAACAAATACGACACATCACACAAACTCGTATTTCAGAATTCTGTTCACCAACATGGTCGATTTGGGTACGGTTATGGGGATTTTGGGGATGCTTATTTAAAAAAAAATAATAATATTTTCTATTTTTTTGAGTCATCATTGCGGAGTGCTGGGGGAGGGGGAACCACGTTTTTTGAGCATATATTATATAAAAGATACCGCGTGATATTTTTTGCATACTATTGAAATATTGATAAGGATTCATAGATTTTTGGGGATAAGAAATCATAAAATAAATACCTTGACTGACTTTGGTGTAGTCCGTGATGGGAATGGAGTAAAACATCTATTTTGGAGGTAGTAAACACAAATTATGGAAGTATCCTCCAACATAGTCGAGTTAGACATTGTTCCTGTCAAAAAATCAGAGGAAATTGCACTAATATGAGTATACAGATAATGAACTTTATGACTAATAACCTAAGGTACCATATACTTTCAGCTCCGAGGATCGGTTTGATGATTCAGTTCTGGAGCACCACAAACTGAAATTTCATTCAGTCCTGGTCAATTCGAAATATTTGACTCCTTCTTCAATACCAGAAATTGCTTCAACCTGACACTCTAACTATTTTTGTTTTCAGGTGCAGCAACCCCAAACACTCAAGAACATATTTTAAAAATAATTTTTTTAATTAATTTTATACCTTCAGCACTTTCTTTACTACGGGACGAAGCTCGGTCATAGACTTGACTCTGTGCACCAGGGATTTGTTCCCGGATATTACGAAATGGGGTGTGTCTGTGGAGGACTCGATGTCGGATCACAGATACATCACTATAGAACTGGGCCCTTCCTCAGCGAGAGCTGAGGAGGTTAGGAACCCCAGAGCAACCAACTGGGACCTCTATAGGGTGGAGCTAGGCTGGCGTATAAGGGACAAGCCGAGGAAGTACCGGGCCGCCGATGAGCTGGATGACGCCGCAAGGTGAATAGGATCATCGATGGCCGGGGCTTTCGCAAGCAGCTGCCCCGTGACTAAGCGTCACTGTAAAGGGAAAACTCCTTGGTGGAATTCCACCCTGGAGAACCTTAGGAAACAGCTGAGAAGGCTCTTCAATAGGGCTAGACACAGCGGGGTAGATACTGACTGGGACCTATATAAAGAGGCCCGGGGGCAGTACAAAAGAGAGCTGAGAGGATCGCGAAGGAGTGCCTGGAAGGCCTACTGTGGAGGGATATCTCAAGCCCCGGCCACTGCTAGGCTCTGCAAGGTGCTGTCCCGGGATCCACTCGTCAAATTGAGCAGTGCCCGTAAGCCAGGTGGCGACTATACGTCGTCACCGGCGGATACTCTGCACCAGCTTCTGACCACACACTTCCCAGGCTCAACAGGTATGGACCGGGGAGGTGAGGGCGGGGCCGGGTTCAGCATTAGAGCTGACTACGGCACTGCCAGAAAGATGGTCACCTACAATAGGCTAAGGTGGGCGATTGAGACCTTCGCCCCGTTTAAGGCGGCAGGTGAGGATGGAGTCTTCCCGGCGCTGTTGCAGCGTGACGGAGGACTCCTCAGCACACCGCTGATGGACCTTTTCGCTACCTCTATCGCACACGGGTATGTGCCAGAGCCCTGGAGGCACAGCAGAGTTGTGTTCATTCCCAAGGCGGGAAGGAACGACTACACCAATACGAAATCGTATCGACGCATTTATCTCACCAGCTTCTTGATGAAGAGACTAGAGAGGCTGGTGGACCGATACCTCAGGGAGTGGGTGGCTCTAAGGGCCCCTCTGAGTTCCGAACAGCACGCATATGGACCAGGCAGGTCGGTGGACTCGGCATTTCGCCACCTGGTATCCAGGTTGGAGGAGGGACTGGGGGGGCGGACGGCTATCGGTGTGCGTGTTTGCGGATATTGAAGGAGTCTTCAATAACACAGCCGTGGGTTCGATCTGCCGATTGGTGGAGCGAATAGGGGTGGGTCCGGACATAACGAGCTGGATCCGCTTCATGCTCACCGGGCGGAGGATCGAGGCTAGCCTGGAAGATGAGGTGGTTGGGGTTGAGTCATCGCGGGGATGTCCTCAGGGGGAGGGGGGTGTCCCCCTTTCTGTGGTGTCTAGTGGTGGACGGGATCCTACGCATCCTGAGACCAGAGCATGGAGTCTATGTACAGGCCTATGCAGACGATGTTGTGATTATGGCACAAGCTACTGAGGTGGGAATATTGCAGAGGCTTCTGGAGGAAACACTGACAAGGTTCTCACAGTGGTGTAGGGATAACGAACTCAGAGCGAATCCCAACAAGGTAGAGATGGTCATCTTCACCAGGAAAAGGAAACTGGAGGTCTCTCCCAACATCACGTTGGAAGGGACCCCCCTTGTGGCTAAGAAATGCGTCAAGTACCTGGGTGTCTGGTTGGACTCCAAACTTACCTTTCAGGAACACATTCGGCTCAAGACCGCGGCGGCGCTCAGTGCCCTGTGGGCTTGCCGCAGGGCACTGGGAGGGGCCTGGGGAGTTGGGCCGAAAACTATGTTATGGATCTATTGGACGATGATCGCTCCGATGCTCATGCACGGATCGGTTGTTTGGTGGCCAGGATCCATGAAAATGGCGTCCAGACCAGTGCTGGACAAATTGCAGCGACCTGCATGCCTCTGCATCACCGGGGCTATGAGGACGGCGCCCACGAGGGCCCTGGAGGTGCTGGTGGGGTTGCCGCCGTTGGCGGACCGGGTGAAGCACGAGGCAGCCAGAGCGGCTATGAGATTGGCTGATGCGGGGATGTGGAGTGACAATGGCTCCTGCCAGGGCCATTGTGGTCTATGGCGGGGCTTGTCTTGGGACCTAGCTATTCTGGGGATGCCACGTGACGCGATGGTTCCTGAGATAGGCTTTCCCGAGGGGCTGAACTTCCTTTTCCCTACAAAGGAGGATTGGACGGAGGAAAGGACGGGAACCTGGGATGGGCTAGTCTGGTTCACAGTCGGGTCCAGAACGGGAACACTGTCCGGAGCTGGTGCGTACTGTGAGGCCCTGGGGCGGGAGCTATCTGCCTCACTGGGTGAGCACACTACGGTTTTCCAAGCGGAAATTTTTGCGATCATGATGGGGGTCTGGGAGTCGTTAAGGCTCAATGTCGTTGGCGGGAGGATTTTCTTCTGCTCCGACAGCAAGGCCGCACTTATGGCGCTGAAGTCGGTCCGCACGCGCTCTCTGTTGGTAAGGGAGTGTCGAAGCTGGCTGATTAAACTTACAAAGGTTAAAAAGGTCACGCTGGTCTGGGTACCGGGGCACTCGGGTGTACCGGGAAACGAGGCCGCTGATGCCATAGCCAGAGAAGACTCCGCACGCAGACACTTAGGGCCTGATCCCTGTATGGGGATCGCTCAGTATGTTCGCGAAAGAGCCTTGGAGGCCTGGATGGAGGGTCGGGCGGAGGCGGTATGGCGGACGGCTCCGGGGATGAGACAGACCAGGCTCATGATACATGGGCCCGCGAAGAGTCTCGCCAGGGGGCTGTTGTGCCTACCTAGGAACGAGTGCAGGGTCCTGGTAGGATTCTACACAGGGCACTGTAGGCTTAGACGGCACATGACCCTGCTGACAATTGCAGAGGAGGGGGAGTGTAGATGGTGCATGGAGGACGACGAGACCCCATACCATCTACTTACGGAATGCCCCGCTTTCGCTTGGGCAAGATACAGAATCTTTGGCGTGACGTCGATCGAGCCAGATTCAGTGCGTCGTGTTAGTCTGAAGGAGATTCGGGCTTTCTTAAGGAGGACCGGCATCCTGGAGGTTCTCTAATGTGGGCTGGGGGCACAACGGGCCCAATTGGTGGCCTAAGTGCAAGGCCCGCTAGGGGCCACCCCTTCTGATACTGATACTGATACCTTCAGCAGATCTTCGGTTGATGATTTTAAAACTAACCGTTCATTTAAATGGCCTATGTTGGTCTATTTGCTCCCTTCTCACTACTCCTTCAAAATAGTAAACATCCTTTCTTTAGTCAAGTACTCCCAAGAACTACCTACTACCTCCAGAATAGCATTTATATCCCTTGGTTGCTTCCAGATTAATCTAGGTGGTCTTGTCTCAGGTTCCCATCTAGTGATGAGCGAGACTGGTCTTGGTCTTGGTCTTGCAAAAAAAGCAAAAGAGCAAAAGACTAAGACCAAGACAGAGTATGCTAAAACAAGTTCAATACCAATAACATGTACTGCAAGTCCAAGACTGTTCGATTGTTAGGTTTTTATGTTTCCGAAAATTTCACATTTTGAGTTACCCAATGGTAAAAGTAGAACATACGGAAATCAAATTCGAAACAGTCTGAGATTATTTTATTGTTTTGTCTTATTTAATTTTTTCTAGTTTTACCCCTTTTTGAAAAGCAAGACTTGCAAGGCTCTTAGTGCAAGACCAAGACCAAGACAGCACATTAGTTTGAAAGAACAAGAACAAGACCATGCAAGTTGATCTTGCTTTGCTCATCACTATTCCCATCCCCGTAAAGATATGAACCGTCAAAAATAATGTCATAATATGCTAAACAATCTAAACATATCACGTTGTTATCTTCTGTATACACATAAAAAGGATCCTTTCATCCACTCGAACTCCTCCTAGATGACTCAAAAATTAAAAAATACCTTTTTTTATTTAGGCATCCCCAAAAACCCTTGGGACCTTAAGTCGACTTCATAATATGTATTTATTACTCCCAAAACAAATGTTTCATCCCATTCACACCACGGGGTGCACCCAAGTAAGTCAGTCGAGGTATTTTTTTCAGATTCCCTATCCCCAAAAACCTATGAATCGTTATCAATATATCAATATTTCGATAGTATGCAAAACTTATCATGCGGTATACTATGGTATGAATGTTGACAAAATAACGCAGCTACTTAAGAACTTTAATATACAAAACAATATTACTTATTGTCATAGTTCTGGCAATTAAATATGCAGATGCTCCAATTAGTATTAAGAGGGTATGAAGATGAAGACGTTGAGGGTTGACCAAACGCTACATTCTCCAGGATATACAGGTGTCATTCTGCGTTTCTCTCATTTTCGTCACAAGTGAGTTGTAAAACCCTGAATCTGACTGCAGATAGCGTTTGATGGAACTTACATTGGCATGACCGGTCATTTTTACTACCTGCGACGCATCCACTACCTGCTGCTGATGGTATAGTTACCTTTTGATTTGAGTTTATATCTGCTTTTTCAGCAGATTTCGCTGTCAATCATGAAATAGCGTTTCTTCCAGTCGGAGAATATTTGATGCACATACTTTTCACTTAGGATTCGGTGTCAAAAACAATCCGCCAAACCCTTAATCTTAGAACTTCGCTTTGACACATTTTCTTTTTAAATCTAAGAAAGCAAATATCTGGAGTTGCTTTATTTTGAACCAGCATTTACTGCTTGGTAAATGTTAAGCTGCACTTTGAGAACATAAGGTTGTACGCTACACCGTTTAAGCCATTTTCCTAAAAAAAGTCCAATAAACCATTTAGAGCTTCCCCACTACGTTAAGTAAGCTCATAAGAAACGACATGAAAAGATTTCTTCTGAAAAATTTCCGGTGCGTTCTCATCTCATATTCTCACTATTTTTAAAAGCTGCTCATAAATAATAGTTGCTCTCTTTTCAGGTAAATTTTTTCTTGCAGCATCTCGAACGTCTCTTACGAAGAAAATCGGTAAAAGGATCTATCCTTCGACCATATTCGTTAAAATGGTATTCTTGTATTAGTTTTGCGCTAACATTCACCATGGGTTTTCTTACGGCCTCCTTATAATCATCATCATTTCTTTCTCACATATTAGTTGCCCAATTCTTCATTAAGACAAACCAATATTCTTCAGGGTTTTTTGCTAACTTCGCAAATGATTAACAATTAAGATTAATAATAAAGCAAAGTAAAGTAAACGCCTTGGTAAACGCTCTTTACGAGGACGGTTTAAAAATATCATTACATTTGAACGGAACAACACGCCCACCGTAATACGTCAGTTTTAGAAATCTCCGATATACTCGGCGTCAGCACATCGTACTAAATATACTGCGCACCAGCACAGACTTGGAGCTAACCGCCGCGCCGGACGGCAATTTATGAGCCTGACCAATATCGCAATGACTTAGTTTGTTTACTATTTTAGAATGTCTAATATCTGACTTCGCTCACTACTGGGGCGCAACCAACCAACACTAAGTAACAAACACTATCCCAAGACCTGCCCAAAATTAAGAAATATTTTTTTACAAAGAGAACCTTAAAAAAAAAAACATGTATCGACGGGAATCGAATCCGGCCCGCCGTATCACAGACCCAGCATCTAACCACTGAACCGCCAGAGCACTTCACGGCAATTCCTTGCATCGTAAAGTCAGGACCATGCTTTATCGGTCAGGCTGATTAGTTGCTGTCCGGTGGGCAGATATTTTATTCTTAACCATCTACAGTCCTTCCACTTGACGAGTCCTGGGTTTGCGCACGCATCACAATGTTTACATTTGTAATTTGTATTTTTTTTTCACTTCAAGCATAGCCCTCCGCTCGCTTCGCTCGCTCCGGGACCTAACCATACTAACCCAAGGTATAACCAAAATCATTTAAAAAGAAAGCATGTCTTGCCACTGGAATCGAACCCGAGACGCCATATCAGAAACACAGCATCAAACCACTGCGCCACGAGGCCCACTGAAAGCAATTCGCTGGACCATAAAGACATATATTTGTCAAAAATGTGTTTAGCAAATTTCAGCACGGCCGGCAATGGTTTCGACTCTCGGTCCTTGCAAGTTTTTTTTTGTATTAATTTTTTTTGGATTAGTTAAGTTTTTGACAAGGTTTTTGATATACCTTGGGTTATTTGGCCACTAAGAACGAAATATTATTCTCCCATTAGCAATTTAGAGCAAGCAATTTAGATTTTCCTAAAATTACTGTTAATTTTCATTGCACTTGTTATATTATGTATGATAATTATTTTCAAAAAAGTTTTAAAAAATAAAATTTTTCACCATGTATTTCGGAATCTATCAACTTTTGGACTAAGGTCACTTGGGCTAGATCCGAGGCTAGATCCTTCGATTTTAGCTTAAGGGATTTTTGATAGCGTTTTGGCACTGAAATTGAGCCACCATTACATATACATATTTACAATCTGTATAAGTATACATTAAATCTCAATATTTCGCAAAGTGGAATTTAAATTATAAAAAAAAATCATGTGTGCAGTTCGCACACGGTAGAAGTGAAACCTTCATGAAACTAATCCAAGCGGTCATCCATCCAGGTACTGACCACGCCCAACGTTGCTTAACGTCAGCGATGGAACATGGAACAAGAACTGTTTTTTTACTTTTTACTCTTAACAAACCTCGCAAACATGTAACAACTATATAGCTGCGTTCGATCTCATTCTCTCGCAGGCTACATCCTATAGACCCCTTTTTACTGTCGCTTTTTGGTTTCGCGAGTCTCAAATTACATCCGTGCTAAAAAAGTTTTCTCTCGAGCTTTCAGTTAAATAAACGAAAACTTTTTCAAATTTCTTTGAACGATTAAAACATCTTATTGACTTGCACTAACTCATATACGAAAGGGAAACGGTATAGGAAATATATTAAGAGTGCGATTTGCAGTCTTCCATAATTCGAAAAGAGTTAGCTTAAGTACTTATAACACATGACATATAATATATACTCAAAATTTTACATAGAATCCGAATATGTAAGAATATACACGGTGGGCCATCGAAAACGTACCGCAAGGCATAACGGGTAGTGATTTTTTTTTCAAAAAACCCAAAAACACGTCAATTTTATTTGTAAGGGGGACAACTTTTGCCCGAAAAAAGATTGCAAAATCTTCATGTCATCCCGCATCCCCTAAATTTTTTCAAATGGGAATGGGGGTTTAATGATACCTTATTAAAAAGTGCTATTAATTCCCTATACGTTGCTGCTTATTTTTTGAAAATCGGTCAACTCGTTTAGAAAATATGAAGGATTGAAATTCGAAAAATCCATTTTTTAAAAAACGCATAAATTAAATCATAATGATCAATAATCAAGCAAATGCTGAAAATGTTGCCCGCCAACCTCCATACAGCAATACAAATTATCTTCAAACCGTTCTCGAACATTCTGAAGAACTTGCGTGGTCACTTCGCGACAAACATCAATAATTCGTCATCGCAGGTCTTCTAATGAGGCAGGTGGAGTGCTATACACTTTACTTTTTATGCGTCCCCATAGAAAAAAGTCTAAAGGAGTCAAGTCGGGTGACCGGGGAGGCCACTCAATTGCACCCCTTCGACCTATCCACCGACCTGGAAAGGTATTGTTTAAATAATGGCGCACATTTTGAGAGTAATGTGGAGGTGCACCGTCTTGTTGAAAAAACAATTCCTCTTCAACGTATCCAGGATTGATCTCTATTATGGCAGTTAGGGCTGGATCTATAGTATTTTCCAGTAAATACAAGTACATATCGCCTGTTAAATTTCCAGGAAGAAAGAAAGGACCCACAATGGAATTTCCAAAAATACCAGCCCACACGTTCAATTTCTGGGGCTTTTGTGTGTGCACCTCGTGAACAACCCTGGGGTTGCTGTCAGACCAGTAACGACAGTTGTGCAGATTAACTACACCGTTTAAAGAAAACGTACACTCATCCGAAAAACACACATTAAATAGGAAATTGTTATTATTCGCCGCTCGTTCACTAATAAGTTCACAAAATTCCAAGCGACCGACGATCAAAATCATCCTCGTGTAGTTCTTGTACCAACCGAATTTTGCACGGGTGGAACTTGTGTTTTTTTTAATATTCTTCGGACACTTGTACGACTCACGCCGGTCTCACTGGCTAATTGTCTTGTACTCAGTGTATTATCCATGGCAACTTGGCCCAATACTAACACCTCCACAGCTTCATTTACTACACGATTTTCATTTTGCTTCTTTTTATTCGTTACGGAACCTGTTTCCCGACATTTTGCTACTAACTCGCGAACAATTTTGCCAGAAAAGTGCTTGTCAGGATGGCGTTCATTAAATATCTACGCAACCCGATTTCCACATTCATAATTTTTAAAATAAAGTTCGATTATTTCTACTCTTTCTGCAATTGAGTACACCATAATTGTTAAAAAGTTTAATGAGAAATTTTAACGCACAAGTCACAGAACAGCTATCTAGCAACTAACGTACCTGATGGTTAAGCCTTAATAAACACTATAATTAGCCAAAAACATCTAGTACACAAAAACAGGAAATTGGTCAAAGGAATTTATCCTTATCATTTAAATTTAAGACTCCGATACATTTTTAAATAAAATCGATTTACTTATTTGCATTTTTGACCAAAACGTTTTGTTGGTATTTTAGAGTTCAATAAGTTCTTCAGAATGTTCGATTACTGTATGGAGGTTGGCGGGCAACATTTTCAGCATTTGCTTGATTAATTCGGTAGGTTTTTTTTTAATTGATTTAATTTATGCGTTTTTTAAAGAATGTATTTTTCGAATTTCAATCCTTAATATTTTCTAAACGAGTTGACCGATTTTCAAAAAATAAGCAGCAAGGTATAGGGATTTAATAGCACTTTTTAATAAGGTATCATTAAACCTCCATTCCCATTTGAAAAAATTTAGGGGATGACACCCCCACTTAGGGGGTTGAAGATTTTGCAATGTTTTCTGGGGCAAAAGTTGTCCCCCTTACAAACAAAATTGACGTGTTTTTGGGTTTTTTGAAAAAAAAAATTCCCTACCGGTTATGCCTTGCGGTACGTTTTCGGTGGCCCACCCTGTATATTCGGCGCACTGAAATAAATTATACATATTTCCGAATTCAAACATTTTTCTCTTGAAATAAGAAGGAAAAATGGCCAATAACTGCACATTTAATGACATACGTACCCCATATCTCGTATCAGAATAAAAATAATTTAAACTGTAATTCCGTATTAAACTAAACTACTGGACCAAGCGATTTTTTAAATGTTTCAACACACGTGTGCTTATCAATCGTTTTATATTAAGAACCTAAAGTATTTTCTTCCCACTTATTTATGTAAGTTTTTACTTTTTAATTCTATTAGAGAAATATCACCTTTGAAAGTCGATATATTTTAAATCCTTTTTAAATTTTGTCAAAATCCTCATAAAACTTCAGCAACCTACATATTGAAAACCACTTGTTTAAAAAAATACCTTTTCTTTGCGTACCCTAAGTAGGAAACTTACTTTTGTAAAACAATACCACAATTATTTTCAGACTTATTGCAAACAACATCGCGATCTAGTTTTACTCAGTCTGCGCAGGTAAAACTGTGATATTTTTTAATTACTAATGCTTGGTTAGTTAGGTAGGTAGTCCTATTTTGAATTAATAATTTTTGGTTAATTAGGTAGATAGTATAGCTCGGTAGATAGTTTAACCAAAAATGATCAAAAATTACGGCTCAACATTCGTTGGCTGAAATCCTTTACAAAAAACTTAGCTTTCTCTGCAAGCTTTAAAAAATGCTGATGCGTTCCAATTTTGTTTTACGCGGAAAATTTCCATATGGAATATTTAGCTAATTATTGTCAATTTTTGGGTTAGTTTGGGTAAACTTGTGTTAGTTTCGATTATCCAAATTAAATCAAAAACATAATAAAAATAAAAATGTTGATTTTCCGCAGCAAAATACTTTTTTCGGTTTCAGGGGACTTTGCAGAAATTAAAAAAATAATTTGAAAATATACAAGATCTGAGTTTAACGAAATTTCTCCAAGGAGCTTAACTTCCATATGGAAGGTATTTCTATTATTCCTTCTTCATGGGTTAGTTTTGGTTAGTTTGATTTGGTTGTGGTTAGTATGGATTAGCTAAATTAAATCATGAAAAGTGCTGACGTGAACTTGGCAGTAAAAAGTTAGCAGTAGATTTTCCGAAAATTGCGGAATCGACTCTGGCGTCAGTATAGGAAATCTAATTGAAATTGACATGTTTTTATTAATTTATACAAAATGTTCCCTACTTGTTATTGTCTTTTAGTATCATGGTCATATCCTAGCAAGGCGCCCAAGGGTTGATAGTAGGGTTAAAAGAATAAAGATTGCTATTTTGGCTGGAATGGACAATGTTTTTCTTTCTTTATAAAAAAACAACTCATAGTGTAGAAATTAAATTTATACAGAATATTCCCTACACTTGTTACTGTCTTTTAGTACCATCACCATGTCCAAATCCAAGGGGTAATATTAGGGCTCGTATTAGGGATAAAACAATAAAAAATTCTATTTTGGCTGGAATGGGCAAAGCTGGATGAAATAAATGAAAAAGACAAGAGGAGGGCACATCCTGTATAAACGAGTGTATAAATTTAATTTCCATACTATGAGCAGTTTTTATAAAGAAATAAAAACATTGTGCATTGCAGCCAAAATAGCAATTTTTATTCTTTTAACCCTAATATAACCCCTTGGATGCCTTGCAAAGATATGGTGATGGTATTAAAAGACAATAACAAGTGCAAGGAACATTCTGTATAAATTTAATTTCTACACTATGAGCAATTTTTGTATAAACAAATAAAAACCTTGTCCATTTCAATTAGATTTCCTACACTGACGCCACTGTCCATTCGGCAATCTTCGGGAAGTCTACTGCCAAGTTCACATCAGTAAGAAAAGTGCGCTACCAATAAATAAATAAAAAAAATTATAGGTATTTAAAATGAAAATATTGACTTTCCGCAGAAAAAAACATTTTTTGGTTATTATTTAGTTATCGTGTCAGGCGGATTTTGTCGTTTTTTCCTCAGAAACACACAAATTGAGTGTTTTTACGTAATTTTTAAACGTTTTTTTATTGACGGAAACCCAATTGTAATCAACTATCTTGCGGGGACAGTGGAGCGAATAGGGTTGCTGGGTGGGGTAAAAAAGGTATATAAAAATAGGAACTATTTGGTTTGCAAAAACGAATTTTGTTCCAAATATGTGTTATTTCGATTTTAAAAAAATAGAGGTTCTAGCACTTTTGATTCGGAAAAAAAGGACTAGTGTCTGGCCTAGGCAGTATAAATGTTTGCAGTCATGCGCAGTTACGTTTTGCGCAGCTGTTTTGCGACGTTGCGTTTTTTACTCATGTCTATACGGTCTAGCGAATTGCTTTCAAGAGGTCTCGTGGTATAGTGGTCAGATCATGGGTTTGTGATATGGCGTTCTGCGTTCGATTCCAATCGGTGGCAACAGACTCTTTTATATATTTTTAAAGGGTATATTTGTTTCTTTTTGAAAATTTGGGTTAGTTTTGTTTAGTTGCGCTTCAGAGCGAACGAAGCGAGCGTAGAGCCAGTTAACAGTACTTCTTTCGAACTCCTTTAAATTCCCGTCCTCCCTTAGTACGTCGCAAACAGCTGTTCATAAAAAAGAGGCCCCCAAAGTTCGAGTTTTAACATACATTTTCAGCATCACTTCTCATAAACATCAGAACTATGGGCAATACACACTAGAAAATCAATAATTTTTCTTTCTATTCATTTTGGGCATGCCTTGGGTTAGTTTAGATGAGTTTTGTTTGGTTGCGCTCCCGGAGCGAGCGAAGCGAGCAGAGGACCCTGCGCGACATGAAATATTAGTAGAATGATAAAAACTAACTAAAATAGAGTTTTATCCACAACACCCAAACAGCATTTTTGCACTCAACACGCATTTCGCTAATCTCCTGATATGATGATTAAAACTAAACTTAAATTCTACCTGACTCTAATTTATACTGACTGTTTGCTTAATCAAAAGGAACTAAAAAACAATCTACTAGTCACGCTCAATCGAATAATATAATAGACTATACGGAATAGACCCTCTATCTCTATTCTTACATTTAATAATTTCCATACTTTCGCATGCATTTAATAATCTCCTACTCGATCTCCTATCAGTTATATTATAAATTAATTTTAAATTTGTATAATTGTTATTCTATGATTTTGGTTTCGCTTGATTAAGCAAAAAGCTAGTATAAAATAGAGTTAGGGAGATTTTAAGTTTAGTTTTAATCATCTCCTGATGATGCCATCAGGGTTAGCGAAACGCGCGTCGAGTGCAAACATTCTGTTTCGGTATTGTGGATAAAACTCTGTTTTAGTGCATTTTGCCGAAGGTTCCAAACCCCAACATAGAATGATAAAAAAAAACTAATCAACTGCCACGAGACAGTAGAGCCCTCTTTTCCTAACCTTGTTACGCCACTGTCCCGCAAGTTGATTATTATTAGATTGCCGCCAATAAAACAACGTTTAAAATTGATGTTAAAACACTCAATTTATATGTTTCTGAGGAAAAAAAACAGAAAATCCGGCTGACACGTTTACTAAAAAAATTACCCCCCTTTTTTTGTAATTAGGAGGGCTTGTAGAAACTAAAAAAAAAATAATTTGAAAATCAGTTAAATGAAAGTTGGCCGAAATTGCTCTTCTAATGCAATGTTTTCTTCGAAAAAATTTCCTTAATATAAAACATCATTCATAATAGTATATTATGATATAAGTGTATAAGAGGGCCTTTAAAGCACGTGCGACATATTTCAAAACACGACGCGCAGCGGAGTGTTTTGTAAGTTGCAAGGGCTTTAAAGGCCTCTTATACACGTATATCATACGCTATTTTTTATTACGAATGCATCATAGTCTCAAAAATGTTTTAAATATTAAACTTAAGGGATATATTGAGGAATATATTAATCCGTCACATTTGACATGATCAAATGATTCTATAGCAACCTTTAAAAAAGTAGGCGCATCATAAACATCATTTTAAGCACGCTGCAGCGTGCGATAATCGTTGATTATAATGCATGCGTAATAAAAAATATATTATATGGTCTTGAAATCTCACCTGTTCTATCCCTGCCACTTTGACTTAGTCCAGACCAGCTAGGAATAATCGCTTCACATACCTCCGCCCATAACTTCTCTCTGACTGATTTATCACTGTACTCTTTTATATTCTTATCGTACAACGTCGGTCGTTTCTGCACTTCAACTATTAGTTTTTCACTATCGTAGTACTCTGCCATGACATCAAATTATTTTTGCCTTAATCAAGTATATAATATAGCCTGTATAAGAGTAATTCAAACAGGCGGTTATTCGGGGTACGGGTTATACTAATGCCAGGCTACACGAACACAAAAGCACCCGAATATAAAACAGCTGCGCTGCGAAAGCCTCACCCTATATAATAAAATACGTTGAAGTAAATAAAATTCGTCGTTGTTGGGACGAGATGAATGCAGCTTAATAATACGCGGCTCGATAACCGCAGCGGAATGGGTCGGGCAGAGGCGGCAGGCGGGCGCGGACGGATAGTGCGCATTAGACCATAGTCTGGTGGCCAGGTTGCCAATTTTATTATTACTTGGAACTGATCTTTGATCCAAATTGAAAGGCTGCTGGAGATGCTAAATCGCGCCCTGATTCAATAGTATTTATATTT
>MU181969.1:450354-514822 GCA_016904865.1 Pissodes strobi
CAGCACTTGAGAAATACGCCTCATCGGACCATATTACTGAACGAGCAAAAGGTCTGTTTACTTGAATTTGTTTTAGATACTAATTGCAAAATATTAGCCGACGTTCAGGGTATGAGTTCTGAACAATATGTGTTTTGTAGGGTCTAAACTTATAGTTTTTTAATATTCGCTGGGCTCTGCTTTTAATGACCTTAATTTCTGCTTCAATGGTCCTAAGTGATGTTGATGGATTTGCCTCTACTGCGGCTTTTGGTCTTGGTCGCGTAAATGATCCAGGATTAATGAAATTATTTTTAATTACTAATAATGTATTTGGAGAAAACTGTAGTTTATTCAGCTCGTTTTAAAAATAAATATACTATTATTTATTTTTGGAAAGCCCAGAAAATGCCGAATTTAACTAGTTAAAAATATACAGGATGTCCATTAAAAAAACCAAATGTTTGCTTTATAACTTTAAAACGGATGGCGCAAGGAAAAAACAAACTACGCCACTGGATTCTAGGGGAAAAAGTTCTATAAAACTACATTTTCAGCTATCTAATAAGTTAAAAAAGCAACTGAGATGAGGGGGTGTGTCAAGAGTGATAATATTCAAATTCACCCGGTACCTCAAAAACCAAAAGGGCTAAGTATGAAATTTTTGTTGACGGCATGTTTAGCTTCACAAAAAAAGTAGCATAGTGTCGCGAAAACCGCAACCCTTTATCTTTTAAATTAAGCGAGATACCCCGTAAAAGTGTCAATGGGCACCCTGTACAATAATATGTTTCCTTAATACTGTAGTTTTGTCAGAAGTGAAACATTTTAATAATACAACCGGAATAATTGATTACTTAACAAACAAGTTTGTCCTTACTTTATAGCCAATTTGTACTAAATGGGTTTCTCCGCAATATATCTATCTAAGGCCTCAATGTAACGCTTCCTCAAGGCTCCTTTACTGAAGGATGTCTTAAGGAGTCCTTGGCTTCTCGCTCACTTGCATTATAAGATCCTTTACACAAATAGAGCACTATATAAAAATCGGCCTCTCCTATTGGTCGATCCGCATGGCCCTCCGCTCGCTTCGCTCGCTACGGGGGCTCGAGAAAAGGAAACTAACCAGGTGCTAACCCAAACCAGCCCAAGACATACCCAAAATCAAGAAAAAAACTGTTTAGAAACATAATCTTAAAAAAAATAATAAAAAAAGCAACGGGGTTTGAACCCGGGCCGTCCAGGTGAGACCCAGCTATCTAAGCCTCTACACCACGAGAGCTCTTGACAGAAATTGATTGCACACGAAGACATATTGTAATACGAGATGGATCGACCAATAGGAGAGGTCGATTTTTACATAGTGCACTATTTGGCATGTTTCACACATACACGGCGACCGCGCAAACGGCGCCGTTTGAACGGTGCTGTTCCATTATGTTGCCGCACACACGGCTCCGGTGCATGTGATAACACTCATTATTTCATGCGCCCTTTAGCCTTGTAAACGGCGCCGTTTGGATGGCCACCGTGTATGTGTGAAACAGGCCTAAGTGTAAAGGATCTTAAAAGGCCGCTCACTTCACGAGTGGAGATCTTATGGCACTCTGCTTCCAGCAGTGCGTGTACGACCACACGGTTCTTGAATAGCTGTAATTTGTAATTAGGAGAAAATAGATGTCCTGGGAGTGAGTTCCACAGTGATGAAGTGTGGCAGACAAAGGAGTCCTATGTTATGTATATTTTTAAATCTTCATTATTAGGGTAAAGTCGGGTATATTGTACCGGCTGCTAAATTGTACCACCTCAATATTTATTAAACTGTAAGCTTCCAACGCTGTCTATTTAGCTTGCTTGATGTCCCTTGGCGCCAAAACACTAACAGATCAACACTTGTGAATGCCGGCATACGGGTAAAGACCAAATTCAGGTATTTCCAAATAACGTGTTTGCGCAGTAAGTTTTATGCAGCTTGAGCTAAGCCTTTGTGATCGGATAATCGCTATTTAGTAGTTCGGGTCGCAATGTTCTTAACTATAGATGATTTTGTTACATATTAGGTGAGTTAAATTTAATCAAACCGCACTTTCCTATAAATAAATAAGAGAATTTGTGTCAATGATACCGGTTCGGTAATTTGTACCACTACTTTTTTGTTCTTTTAAAAATCTGTTTAGTTCTATAAATGTTAGATACGAATCTTTATGTTTTCTGTTTAGTAAAAGTTTCAATAAAATGTTTTATTCACTATATCTTGTTTCATCCATTTGTTCTCCTGACACCCAAAATCTAGTGTATTTAATATGGTACAATATACCAAACCACGTGGTACAATTTAACGAACTAGTTGGGTAAATTGTACCGTTTGCAAGGTTTTTATCTAAAAGATTATTATTCTAAACTACCAATATTTGCATAAAATTATTATTGTGCATTTTGATAGAAACATATGAAAGAATCTTAATTCAAATTTTCATTAAATTTGAAGAAGTAATTAGCTAGTTATTGGCCAATATATGTTAAGTGGTACAATTTACCCGACTTTACCCTAAATAAGTGTGTGAGATTTGCGAGCTAAACCACAAAATACAGAAGAGAGGGTAAGACCAAACTGGTAACATTAAAAATGACTAAAAAAAATTATCTTACTCCAACCAAGAAAAAATATATATTTTTCTAAACTTATAGAAAAGTACAAATCTGTTACTGAAAATAAAAAAAAACGGATAGCAGTACAGTAAAATTACAGAAACGTATAACTCAAATTTTTTAAAAAGAAATGCGAAATCGCTGAAGAAGCTGTGGGACAATTTAAAGGAAAATTTAGTCTTCGATAATATAGTATGTATTAGTGAATTAAAATTATCCAGAAATAATTATTGATATTTAGGTGACAAAGTAATACTTATAAGAAAGTTATTTTCCAATTTTGTTTGTAGGAAAAAGTGATACAGAATTAAAATATAAATCACTACAGACAGGTGCAGGTCCACCTCTAGAAGAAGACGATAATCCTATTAATGAAATGGTAAGGGCTGTAATGCCCACTATTAATTTCGAAATTGAGAATACATGTTAGATATTAATTGGCAAGTTCAAAGAAGGTTTTCGTTACAAAATTTTCATATTTTATACAATATTGTTAATGAGCTTTATAAGCTGGAATCGCATACTTTTTTAGGCTTGCAAATGGATAATTTTTTGTGAAAATGATGAAATTGTTGAAAATGAAAATTATAATCAAGAAAGTTAAAGGGCATTGGAAAATATACCAAAAACTCTGGTCCAAACCCCTTTAGCATCAAAAGAAGAAATTATAGATAATACAGATACTTTGATGGAAAAAACTTTGCTCAAAACAAACTTGTTTATAAAAAAGAAGCAAGAATCATCAGGAAAAAAGTTTTAAATTTTGCTGTCACTTCATTGGATTTTTATTTATTTTGTGACATGAATTATTCATTATTATAGTTTTAAGAAGAAAGAGGAAGCAGATAGCTCACACGAAGAAAGTTCCTTAAGAATAAAGAACTCAAAATTTCACACAAGAACAGCAACAACAAGAAGTTCTACATAATGTAAAAATGGATCTGCAAAGGAGAAAAAATATATTGGAAGCAAAAATTAAATCTTCTAAATCAGGAAATAGAATAATATAATTCAAATTCTCAGTTTATAAGAATTCTTTTGTAAGTATATCTTATATTATATTTTGTTACTTTATTTTTAGGTTCAAGGTTTTTATTCCTGTTTAGATAGCAATCTTTTACGACATATTGATACGTATGGTGTAGTTTGTTCAAATATCTCATTTTCATAACCATCTAAGAAAAGAGACTAAGAAAATATCTAATATTTTATATTCAAAATATATCTAATAAAAGGCTTTCTTGAGCTTTGACATGTTTTCTATTGGTTAATAATTTAGTTATTTATGCGACAAGTGCAAAAAATACAAGTTTTATGCACGAAACGTGAAAATTGTCAAACTAGGCCGCAGGTCGAGTTTCACAACACGTAAGTGCAAAAAAAGCTTTTTGCACGTATTGCATACAATTTTTTTATAAGATCGTTTTATTTAAAGACCGGAATATAGGTAGGTGCCTATATATATTTTATTGTTATCGGTATTGCTGTGTTGTCTATGGTATTGTTAAACTGTAATATACCGATGGCAACTTTTGACGCTTACAGGCTTAAACCATATTTCTCAGTGTCAAATTTTATTTCAAATTGTATTGCAATCTTGTTGCACTTAAATCAAGCATAAACGCAAAATACAAGCGATTCTGAAATTACAGATGATGTGACTGCAGAATACTCCAGGGAAATAAGGTAAAAAAAGAGGCCATCTGCGGAATGAGGCCGAACAAGCTGAATTTTTGCAGAGACCTTCGTTTTGATGTTCCAATGAAGCACAAAAAAATCTCAAATGCCTACCCTTGTGCGTCTTGAGATATCGAAGGTCAAAGGTCATGAAAATCGGTTTTTCGCGAAAATCTCGCTTCCAGTGCATCTGACGTCATAAGAACTCATAATAAAACTTACGTAAAATAGTATTCTCTACAAAATTGTTCATATACATTTTTTTGTACGATCAACCGTTTTCGAGATATAGCATGATACAGGGGGAGCGCGCATTCGTAATAGGTAGTACTGTATTATACGATCATCTGCAAAAATATTTTGAGTATGAATTAAGTCCATATCCAACATCACTATTTAACAATGAGGGCATGCGAAAAACCACACAATCAAAATTGTATAATATGATGGAGCCTGTCAATATTGAACTCAATGAAGATAATGTAACCTACGTCATCGTATCGTATGAAACAAAAACGATACTTTCTCCGACACTCTGGATAGATATGTTACATATTTGCAAAGGCATTTTGGTTCTAATATATAATTGTTATATTTGACGGATACTCAGACAACTATAGAAATATAAGAGCAATGGAGCAATTAAGACGAAGCACTGCACTGTCTACATCTTATGAAGTTCGCCTTGATGCAACAATGATTGTACCAGTCACCCAAGAAAAGTTCTTATCAAACCCATTCAACAAAAAGAATTTTATTGAAATGCTTATTGAACAACTACAAGCTGCCAACATCGCTACAAAACAAGCCAAGGATGATGCAGATGTTCTAATCATCGAAACAGCCATGGAAGTATCGGAAAAAGAAAGAACCGCCGTCATCATTGGAGAAGACATTGCTTTGCTTGCTCTCTTAATAGGACGAACCCAGTCACATCACCGACAAATTTTCATAAAGAAAATTGGCAAAGGGACTACATCAGCACTAAATTCATGCGTCTGAAAGTCTCGGCAAATATCGTCTTTACAAAGAACATATTTTGTTTTTGCATGGCCTCACTGGATGCGACACTACATAGGCACTATTCAACAAAGGAAAACTTTAGGTAATGACAATGTTTAAGAAACATCACGATTTGACTCACTCGGCTCAAATATTTCAAGCAGAAAATTGCCCGCCAGATACAGTATTTCAGAACGGAAAGCGTTTTCTGTTAGCTATATATGGTGCTCCAAAAGATGAAGTGAACCTTGCCTTAATAAATTTAAAACAACACTGCTGCCACCTGCTCCAGACGAACTATTAAATACAATATTCTGTAATTGTAAAAAGGGTGCGCAGTGCGGGTGTAGAAAAGTCGGGCTGCCATGCTCCAAAGTTTGTAATCAGTGTCACGGACAGGCCTGCCTGAACCCGTCAACAGAGTTGCAAAACATCGAAGACTTCAATGACCTTGAGCCTGAAGAGGTTTTGCCGACAGACATAGAGCCAACAGATATAGAGGAAGCATCTGATGAAGATAATGTTTTGATAGAGGTACTAGTGGAACCCCACGAAGACGAGGAGGAAGGTAAGGAAACATAAGGCGCGTAGCCCCAGGTGCAAAAAATGATAGATTAATGTTAAAAAACTTATCCTAAGATCGAAAACATGGATTAGGCCTACTGGGGATACCATGTCAAAAAAAACGCGCCTTGCATTCTACTTCAAAAGTGGTGTGGAAAAGAATGTATTTTTTGTTATTAATTATTTATTATATATTTTTTTTATAATTAAACAAATTTTGAACGGCTTTAATAATGGGAGTTGAATTTTCCAGTCTAACAGATTAATGAAAGTGCTTTTATGTTTATAGCTCTGCAGTATAATACAGTATTACCTATTACGAATGCGCGCTCCCGCTTTATCATGCTATATCTCGAAAACGGTTCTTCGTACGAAAAAAATGTATATGAATAATTTTGTAGAGAATACTAATTTACGTAAGTTTTGTTATGGGCTCTTACGACGTAAGATGCACTGGAAGCGAGATTTTTGCGAAAAAACGATTTTCATGACCTTTGACCTTCGATATCTCAAGACGCACACGGGTAGGCATATGAGATTTTTTTGTACTTCATTAGAACATCAAAACGAAGGTCTCTGCAAAAATTCAGCTTGTTCGGCCTCATTCCGCAGAGGTAGTTTTATTTCCCTGGAGTAGAAGCAAGGGGCGGTATCAAGGCTGATCCCAATGAAGTCGAAATCTCATTATACGAAGCGGCTTATGAAAGGTTTAAGGCATGGTGCCAAGCAAAGTCAATAAAAACATGCCAAAAAAATAACTTCGTTATTCTTTTGGCATAATCATTAATCATCTCCTGATGATGCTAACATGGTTAGCGAAACGCGCGTCGAGTGCAAAAATTCTGTTTTGGTATTGTGGATAAAACCCTGTTTCCATCTAATGTTTATTTAAGAAATTGTTCAAACTGTAATGTTCATTTTAATGTTAAATTGTGCTGATTTTCTAGTAAATAACTAATTATAAAGTGTTGTGTATTTATTTAAATTGCATTTTACACTAGTGCAAAAAAGATGTACAAAAAAGAGTGCAAAAAGCCTTTTTTCACTAGTGCAAACAAGACTGTTTACACTAGTGCAGAAAAGTACCACTTTTTGAAGGAAAAATCATTTAAAAATTGTTAGTTTTTTGAACGATTGTATGAAAAAATATTTGTTGGTTTATTGTTTTAGAACGATGAACAACTCAGTCCTACAAAGGTGCATATTTTGTTTCTTAACCTTAGCCTTTAATAGTTTCTTTTGTTTGTTGTTTGATGGAAATAAAATTAAACCCAAAGTATTTAAACTTTTGTAATTATTACATTACATGGCACAGGAAATATTATAACATTAAAAGACATACCTACTTAATTAAAATGAGTAACTATGAATGCTCTTCGGAGAGCTAATGGGCTAATGTTGGCCTCTTCAACTAAGATTTCAATTTCATTCTATTTATCTTTTCCTTCATCCTTCCTCCTCTAACCAATCCTGACTTCTTCTTAAATTGTGCAATACAAATACTTGATACTGTAGTTTCCAATTTTGTATTCATACTCACTCATCCTTAGGCACAAACTCCGTCAACACCTGTCAATTGTGTTTCTTGTTCTTCGATGGGCTCTATTGTAATTTATTTAAGATCTAGTAGTAGGATTTAAAACTGGAGTCAAAAGATAATTACGACATTCATATTAATTGTCGCCTAAAATTTTGACTGTAATTTGCGCAAATTGCATGAGCGTGAAAACAGGCGTTTATAGTTTTAGAGGTAGCAACAGTGGCACACGATATTTAGGACGCCCTGTAGAAATTGTAGATAGGACATTAAAAATAACGCAACAACAAGAAAATTCAGCAGTAATTTTTTATTTTGCTATATTACAATGATTATTATTGAATTGTAAATCAATCTTTAAATTAGAATCGATTGTTAATATTTCTGAGATTAAACTTTGATTTTCTAGCCAAAGGGTTAAAGTTCCTGTAAAAATGAAAATGCTTTTTTAAATAAACCGGTGGGCTTGAAATAATCCGAGGGGTATCCTTTTCTTTGGTCCATCTTGTATAGTAGATTTCATAATAACAGTTTCCCAACCATAAGACCTCTTAAGTATACTACGTTTAAAATGTGCAACGGACTTAATTGGAGCTATATGCAGGCCTCATCATGGACATACCTTAAAAAAAAGATCGCGCTTGCACCTTGAAATTGCAATAATGAAACCTGCATGCAACATATGGACGCCTTTAAATCGGTATTGAATTTTAAGAAATAATCAGTCAACAAAATATTTCGCTAATATTTACCATAGGGATTAAGTATAGTTACGTTTTATCGAGTAGGTGCAAATTGTATATAGATGAAATTCGGAATGTTTTCATGCGGGAAAGAATGTGCTTGCTGCTGGTGATGTTCGAAGATTCTTGATTTTGGAAACATGAAGATTTTATTCACGATTTTATGGTGAGTACCTATATCAGTTTTTACTTTTTAAATATCTGCTTACTCGCCTTTAGTGTTTAAAAACATTACGCGTGAATTCATGTTACGACCGCCTCTATATACATACTATTGAACGAATAAATTAACTGTTAAGAAATGTTATTTATAATCATGATGGAGGAGGTGGTGTTTAGTTCCACCTAAATCAGAGGAGGGGACGCAGGAGCCAGCTTTTAAAGCATTGTCACCCAAACTAAACTGTTGCACTGTTGACATATTCCTTAACTTTATAGTTTCAATGGTGCTATTTATAACACAATATAAAGAAAAAAAATTACATTTTCTGCCAGACAATTGCAAGAATACACTGAAAAAAAAAGGATCCTTTGCCATAAATGCGTATGAATTTCAACCAAATGCTTCGCGCTTTTGAATAGGTCCAAATGCAAGCTCTTGTCGTAAAAAGAAAAATCATTTAGCTTCAGAGAAAAACAGTCCTTTGACTAGATGTTTTATGCTTTTGGCTCAAATGTGTAGACGATTACAAGATTTGGTTAGCCTTTGGCGCAAGAGACAGCATATGTTGTAATAGAAACGTCTCTCTTCGAGGAAGAGACGAAACGATTTGGTACAAGAGTAATGCTCCAATGTAAGAGATATGATACATTGGCACAAGTACAAAATCATTTGTTTCATGTAACCGAAGATTTGACGCAAGAGATTTTTTTTTAAGAATCTAGGTAGAGGGATTTTGACATGAATGCATTTTCTTGGTACAAAAGGTGAAATGATTTGGTTTAATGCTTTCTTCTTTTAAATCAAGAGCTAAAATATCTTTTTGTAAAATTTTTGCTTTTGAAGCAACATTTTTCTCTTTTGGTATAAGATCACATAATTTTTCCACTAAATAGTTCGCTATTGTCAAAAGAAATGTAGGGATTCTTATGAAGAGCGAATTATCTTAACTCTAGATAGTTTATAGCCAGTACTTTATGCTGGGTTATTATATTATATAGGCTATTTTTTTAAAGATGGTCCAAATTTTACTACTTATATCATTTAGTGATATAGTAAATTTTAAACCTACTTTAAGAATATTAGCCCATCGAATATAATAATCAAGTAAAAGTACCGTCACCTATGGCGTTTTTTTGAAAATTATAAGAAGAATAAAATATATCATTTTTGTCAACAGATTTTATAAAACTATGAAGGGTTTAAAAAAGATGTATTTATGTGTGTAAGGATTTAAATATAAAATTATTTCCGGCATTACCTTGATTTTATATTTCTAAATTAAACAACATATTACTAGGAAATTATTTATTTTTTTATACAAATAAAAAAAAACATGTATAATTTTTTTTCTTTTATATATGTTTTCGGTAACAATTGACAAAAACTTACAGCTAATTTTCAAAAGTACCGGAATGATATATTTCAGGAACCGAACAACCGATCTGAACCAAAATGGGTTCATGGGCATATATGTCAATGGTCTCAACTTTTTGGTGTGATTCTCAACGTTGCCAGATTTCCAACTTTTCTGTAAATTTACCTGCAAAAAGAATTTTTCTTTTATATTTGGGCTCATGTAATAAGGCAGCATTTGCTACTTTTTAACATAAAAATTTAAAAAAACATATTTTAAAATGGCGGCGAGCGCCACTTTGGAGAAGAACCTTCTACCTTATCACAATTGCTTTGGATCTTCAGAAATAGATATAATTCGTTAAGCGAAGAGTGACGGTCTTGCGATAAGACCTGACACTCTTATTAATAATACGTATACATCAAGGTAAATGGAACGGATTTACCACAAGCACAATATTTTTGATTCATCAAGAAATGATTTATCGCCTTTTTTTAAAAGCGTTTGATAGGAGCAGAACAAAATATCGCATTACCAAATCACATAATCAAAATTATACGCTTTGAGAGGTCATCGGTCAAAAATAAAATTGAAAATTAGGTATACCTATAATCGCAAGCATGTGAAATGTGAAACCATCATAAGTATACGCCGGTAATACGAAATGTCACGCACAAAACACAAAATTATAAAGATCATATATTATTAATAAAATTAGAATATAAGCAATGATAATAATAAAGCACAGAACAAAGCCCTACATCAAATATACGGTTGCATAATATAAGAACCCCAAAAACACTGATGCAAAAATGGCATTACAAAAAAACTTAACATACTTTACAATGGCAACACTATTAATTTTTATGAATTTGGAATGATTCAAATATATTTTAGAATTTTGCGACACGTATATTTATAATGGTATATAAGGGTATAAGGTATATAATGGTTTTAATGGTATAAGTAGTATAACCTACCTTCAAAAAGGGACCACAACTCCCCCACATGCCATTTCTCTAGGAGCATTTTCACTTCCATTGTGTAAGGTAAGGCGGTGTCAAACCTCTCCCAGTACCTCTACGCGGTTACTGATTATTTTTATTGATACTAGACCTATAAGTGCAAAAGAGTCATGTTTTAAATGCGCCTGACAAAGTGGTGCTGTGTTTTCTCACAAGAGCCACGTTGACTTCGGTACAAGATATTATGTTTTTCGCGCGATAAATGATCTCTTTGGTTAAGTCACAAATTTCATATTTTGGCCGCGATATTGGAGAAAGAGAAATGTTACTTGACCCAAGAACAATAGGCCCAATTTAAAAAAATATCAAATGCGCCATTTCTCTTAAAACAAATACAGTTTTTTTGTAAAAGAAGAAAATCTCTTGACGCAATGAAGTATTAGCCAAGAGAATTGACTACATTGGCGCAAAACCTGCATTTTTTTCAGTGTATATGGGTGTATAATGGCATTTTTGAGATTTGATGTTTCAATCCAGAAGATGATAAAAAAAAATCAGTTTTAATCATATCCTGATAATGCTAACATAGTTACCGAAACGCGCGACGAGTCAATACCTGCTACAGAAAGGCCTGACGGCTTACACATGACGTCATCGAATCTAGACAAAAGTTATTTACAAGTCTATATTTAAATTTGCAATTTCTTCTAGTTTTGGAATACGGAACCATAATATGCCCCCCCCCCCCCCCCCCCCCGTATAATGTTTGGGTAACATTTATTGAAAAAATTGGGTAACATTTATTGAAAAAATTGGGTAACATTTATTGAAAAAATTAAGAGAAGGTTTTTGAAGTGCATTTATTAGGTATAGGAAGTATGATCAAAGAATATTCTAAGTAGTAGAATATTCTTTGGTATAATGTATATCCTCAGAAGCATTTAAAGATCCTTTACACAAATAGTGCACTATGTAAAAATCGACCTCTCCTATTGGTCGATCCATCTCGTATTACGATATGTCTGCGTGATGCAATCGATCTCTATCAAGAGCTCTAGTGGTGTAGAGGTTTAGATCGCCGGGTCTCACCTGGAAAACGCGGGTTCGAACCTCGTTGCTTTTTTTATTTTTTTTTAAGATTATGTTTCTAAACAGCTTGTTTTCTTGATTTTGGGTATGTCTTGGGTTAGCACCTGGTTAGTTTCCTTTTCTTGAGCCCTCGTAGCGAGCGAAGCGAGCGGAGGGCCATGCGGATCGACCAATGGGAAAGGCCGATTTTTATATAGTGCACTATTTGTGTAAAGGATCTTATAATGCTCCTCAGAAAGGGTGTGACAACGAATACCTTTAAGGAGTCTTTGGCAAGCTTTTGTTTGTAACAGGAAGAATTAAAATACTACTCTGCACTTTGTTAAGATTTTTAAAGGGTGAAATTGACTGCCCCGAAATTCTTGGTAAATTACCTTGTGTTATCAATATAGTCAACTTGCGAGCCTTAAATGTTTTTTATCTGGTCCATTGTCAGTGGCGTAGCTACCGGGTGGGCATGGGGGGGCAAGGCCCCACGGCGCCAAGAGAAATTAGGCGCCGGCGCGGCGCGGCGCGGCGCCGCTCCGAATTTATAAATATGCTAATGCTAACAATGCTCATGAGCTTTACTGAGTTTTTAAATTAATTACATTATAATACAATCAAAGATCAAAGACCAAAATATGTATTAAACTTTTTATCCAACCAATACATTTTGTGTCACGGTATTTATTATTTATTCTACGTGGAATGAAAAAGAAATATTCCTGCGCGGGGGCATTTGGTGCATGCAAATTTGTAAAAAAGCTGCGTAAAGCCTAGTTCTCAGAGCTTCGACTGTCGCCCGTGACAATCCCCACTCCTTGCCTTTTGAAAGTCTAGCCACAGCTGTCACGTCACGATGATGTCAACCATCTGTCATTTTACACAATATCTCCAATGAAAATTAAGTGAGGTTGATTCAAACCAACTGCAGCGACAACAAACCGGCGACACTGTGGAGGGGTTTAGGGGTTCTGACGTTCCTTGTCTCCTATTGGCCAGAGAGAGTGTAGCTGGCGACAGTCGAAGCTCTGAGAACTAGACTTAAGGCGGCATGAGACTTCAAAGCCAAAAAAAAATTGTGGTACTTAAGACCACACGATAGAAGTGAAAACTTTAAAACGCGGGGTCATCGTTTGTCAGAATTTCGATCCGAGCCTTCGTTGCAGAGTTACGGGCGAAAAACGGGTTTTCCCCCAAAATCCTCCCTTAAATTAGAGCCCCGGTCTCCCCCGTATGGTCTAAGGTGGCCCCCCCTTGGGGCGCACCTACCATAAAAATTTCAACTCATACCTCTTCCCGTTCTCCTGATATCAATTATTTAAGTTTTTCCTTCTCCCCCCTCCCTTGGCCAAACGGAGGTGGGGGGGAAGGGGACGAGATCCCGTTTAGGTCTAGGAACTTCTTTTTACCACGGCTAGCTACATCCCCTGAAAATTTCAGCCCTCTACCTATACGGGAACATGCCATACATATCAAAACGTGACGCGTGATGGTTTTACTAAATTCAATGTCCAGGAAAAACCGCAAGATGCGCCTAAAGAAGTTTTCACTTCAAAAATTCCGATAATCTCGGTCGTAAAAAAGTATGTGTTTTTTGGAGTTTCTTACTTAAGAAGTACCATTAGCCAGACAAGGCTAAATAGCCTAGCAATTATAAGCATAGAAAATGAATTTGCCCAAAAAATTAATTTTGATCAAATAATCGATCAATTTTCGTCGATTAAAAACCGAAGAAAGACTGTAATGTTTAAACAAGTTTGCAGATTTTTAGTTTACGTTTAAATTTAAATATGTATGTACCTGCTGGTTGGTTGCCGTTTTCGTCCAGGATCTTCTGTTTACCCCGGCTACATCCCCTGAAAATTTCAGGCCTCTACCTATACGGAAACATGCCATACATATACGAGCGTGACGCGTGACGGTTTTACTGAATTCAATACCCAGGAAAAAACGCAAAACGCGCCTAAAGAAGTTTTCACTTCAAAAATATACGTTTAATATTATGATGTATTATTTTTTGACTAAATTGCGTATTACACAAAATATAGGTTTGTTTTAGGCGCCAGCGGATAGGTTTGCCCCCCGGCGCCGACATTTCTAGCTACGCCACTGTCCATTCTCCAACAAACCTATACAAGAACTCTCCAAATTACAGAATGTGTTACTTTTTAATTTGTATGCATCTGATATTGATGTAGATTGTAGATACAACTAGTCTTGGTCAGTTCAAAAATTTGTGGGCTCACTTATATGAATATTTTAGATGCAAAAATGTCGAAAAAATATAATAAAAACTTGGATTTTTGTTGTAAATTTAGCTTTTTTATATATAGTTTGAAACGTTATTGGGCTAATATTATTTTAAGTGCGAGTGTGTCATAATAGATAATGGTAATGTCAAATTTGGTAGGGTGTTTTCTTCACCCAAAAATGTCAACCATTTTGACACCTGTGAAAACACCTTCTAAGCGACAGCATTTTATGATAAATAAGTAATTTTTGACTCTTATGAAAATTGTGAGTTCAAAAGAATTTTAAAACGGCCGAGCTGTCAGAACCAGTAATTTATTTTAATAGAAAAAAATCTGGTTCATATTCATTTTAAGGTAGTTTATTTTTGATAAAACATGAAAAAGCTTTATACAAGTTTCATATTTTATTTTTTAGGCTAGATTGGTTATATTATTAGGGTGTAATAGTTAGTTATTAAAAGTCTTCAGTTTTCTTCTTTTTTTTTACTCAAAAGATTATGATTATATTTAGAGCAATTATTAATAAGAAGTGTTTTTGAAATGCTGCTAAGAAAAATTTTTGAAATATCAGTTTATAGGCGAATTTTGCAACTTTCAAAAGGAGTCAAAAGGCTGTTTTTATTTAGATAGTTGAATAACAGCTAACACAGAAAAGAACTGTTATTGCCTAAATATCACTCATTAATCAGTTTTTTAAATATAATAAAGCCTGCTGAAACTATGTCCATAAGAGAACATAATTCGTATCAGGTTCATTAAAGCAGTATTTAGTAATTTCAAGCAGCCCATGCAGGGTATGACTTAACGGTTAAACTTAAGTCCTTTGGAACCGGAAACATGAACTTTAGGCTCATTTTTATAGTATTTTTGAGGCATAATTACACTAAGTATCACTTACCAAAGAACTAGCCGAAACCGAGAGAAACATGCAATTAAACACGAACAAAAATGTATAAAATGTAACAACAAGTGGGTATTGGCTGTAAACGAACTGGCAGAACGACATACATTAAGGTTTTGCACAAAACTAACAGGTCTTTAAGTTGGAAATATATGGTTTTACGTATTTAAAAATAAGCCTAATAGAAATTGTATACCTAAATATGCAACGAAATATTAGTACAAGCTTCACGCATTTAAAAGCACATAAATAGTTCCGATTTAAGAAAAATGCAAAAAATAACATATTACCGCAGCCATTATCGTAAAATCCTCGAAACTAGTCGTTTCAATACACAATACATCCAAGACGGTGAGTTGGGAATTCCAGCGTGACAATCAATGTTAAAAACGAAGGTACTCGCGATAAAATAATCAATGCTTTACTAGGCTCCCTTCAATGGTATGATGTTTATGGCAAAAGCATCTGGCTAGATGTTATGACGTCATTGCAATTTTAATATTAGCCAGTAGTCTTTTATGTTTTTTTTATGGCAGTGGCACACACACTAAAGGGAGATCCTATAGCGCTCTGTGGACGAGGGCGTGGACGAGCGGTGTGTGTGTGTGCGAAGATGCTGATTGACACGGTTCTTGAACAGTTGTAGGTTGTAATTAGTGGGAAACAGATGTCCTGGAAGTGAGTTCCACAGTGAGGCAGTGCGCAAGACAAAGAAGTTCTTGTAAAGCGATGTTCTAGGTGTTTCTAGTTGTACGACGAACTGGTGCGCTCCTGCCGTCTGTCGTGACTGTCTGACAGGAGTTGCCAGGGGCGGGATGATGCGGGCCAAATCCTGGGAACATCTGCCGTGAAAGTATCCGTAAAACAGAGACATCTCGGCCACATGTCTGCGGTGTTCCAGACTATCCAGATTCCGGGTCAACTCCGGGTCGCCGACGAGACGCACAGCTCTCTTCTGAATGCAGCAGCTTTAGGGTGTGATTTGGTGCGGCACCCCAGATATGTGAGCAATATTCTAAGCACGGTCTTATTTGCAATTTGTACACCAAGAGCAATTGCTGCGGTGTGTAGAGTTTTTTGTTGCGAAATAGCGCACCAAGCTTCTGAGAGGCTGATTTTGCGATGTTAGCAACATGGTCATGCCATGACATATTGCTGTTGACCGAAACACCCAGCAGTCCGATTGACGAGGATGAAGGAATGGTCCATCCTGCCATAATGATGTCAGGGCCCGCTGTATTGGCCCTCTTGGTAAACGTTGCTGCTTGGATCTTTGCTGCATTGAACTAGACCAAATTTCGGTCGCCCCAAGTTTAAACTTTCTCCAGGTCTTGATTAATAGCTGTAATCTGCTCCTGTCTGCGGTGGTGAGTCTCAGTCACAGGTAAGGGTTTTTCTGATCTAAAGTGGGAGACAAGGGTACTGTCATCTGCAAAACTGTAAACAGGATTATTCGTTTCGATCAGCAGGTCATTAATATAGATGAGGAACAGAGTTGGTGAAAGTATTGCGCCTTGAGGCACGCCCGCGTTGATGGTGAATGTGTCCGAGATATGCCCATCGACTGCAACGTGTAGGGATCGGTTCTTGAGGAAACTGGCCAGCCAGCTGCAGAGAGAGGCTGGCAGTCCGTGGGACGGCTGTTTGTTGAGCAGTCCGTCATGTCAACCTCTGTCGAATGCCTTTGAAATATCCAACGCAATCGCTCGAGACTCTCCGTAGTTTTCAATTGCCCTACTCCATACATGAGTGACATAGGCCAATATATCTCCTGTCGATCTCTCTTTGCGAAAGCCGTATGGATTATCGCTGATTATTCTGTTGTTCTCGAGGTACTTGAGTAATTGCTGGTCGACTACACGTTCCGTGACTTTGGAGATTATTGGAAGCAAGGCAATTGGACGTTAGTTTGAGGGCGTGGTTTTCTTGCCTTTCTTTGAACAGGTTGCACTCGAGCTACTTTCCAAAAGGATGGGTAAATCTCTTTCCCGTAAGAAAGATAAAAAAGCCTGAAAAAAACGGGCGTTAGTTCGTTGGCGCAGTTCTTTAGCACGATGGCAGGTATTCCGTCCGGTCCTGATGCCTTTTGCGTATCTAGTTCTTTAAGGATTTTGCGAATATCACGGTGAGAAAACTTGACTTCTGCCATGGTAATGTTGATGTTCGATATGGTGGGGAGAGTCTTGCCTTGGGAGACGTCTAAGGTAGAGTGCGATGAATAGATTTTAGCGAGCATATTTGCTTTTTCCTTGGCTGTAGTTGCCGTGATGCCACGTTCGTCCGTAGAAGGTAGGAGAGACGTTTTTGTAAAGGTGCTTACTGCCTTTGCTACCGACCAGACATTCCTGGAACCACTGGGACATTGCAAAAGTTTATTCCTGATCCTTTGATTGTGTTTGTCCTTAGTTTCGTCGATCACACGTTTGCATTCGTTTCTCGCTTCGACAAAATAATTGCGATTTTCAGCGGTCTGATTTTGCTGCCAGTACTTGTAGGCTTGCTGTCTCTTACCTACAGCTCTTTCGCATCTTCTGTCGAACCAGGGCTTTCCTTTTGACGGTAACTTGATGGAATTTGGAATGTATGCTTCCATTCCTGAGGAGATTACTTGCGTGATCTCTTCGCAACAGACTGACGGGTTGTCAATGCCAAAGCAAGTGTCGAGCAAAGGAAAATCTAGGTAGAACTCCCTTAGATCGTCCCAGTTTGCAGAATTGTAATGCCAGATTTTGCGAGGCAACGGTGGGTCCTTCTGTGTGAGTGGCAATTCACATACCGTTGTAATAAGTTTGTGGTCGGAAGTACCTAATGGCGGACCAACTGTAATTTTGTACTGGTCAGGATTGGTGGTTAGAAAAAGATCCAGGAGGGCGGCGAATTCGCCCCTCTCTGAGATTCGAGTTGGTTCGTCTACAAGTTGAGTAAGCCCGCAACTGATGGCAAATGCTTCAGCTTCTCTACCTTCGTTGTCGGTCTTGTTGTGATGTTTGAGCCAGTTTGTGTTGTGGGCATTGAAGTCTCCCAGAACGATTATTTCTGAACTGGGGTGATCGACCTGTATTGAGTCAAAAGTGGTAGCCAGTGTTGAGGTTTGGTAGGCTCTATCGCTCGAAGGACGATAGAGACAACATATAAATTTGGTTAATCCCATGGCGGTAAACTTGAGCCACATGACGTCAACGTTGTTCGGTTCGAGTGTTTCCTCGCGGTGACATGAAAGGTCGCTTCGTACAAAAAGGCATATTTCGAACTTATGTCTAAATCGGGTATGGTCGTAACCAGGATAAGGGTAGTTCTCTGTTGTTGTTGAAGCACATACTTGTGTTTCTGTAAGGGCTAGTATGTGTGGTCGGTCTATTTGCTTGTAGATGTTGGTGTACCGAATTTATGTTTGTATTTAGGCCTCTTATGTTGCAGAAATCTATTCTAAATTGGTTCGGTATCTTTGCTATCTGTGAAATGCGGAATGATGTGAGAGGTAATGGTCGAGTGCAAAAATTCAATTTCGGTATTGTGAATAAAACTCTGTTACACGTATCATGCTCTCTCTATACGGAACACTTCTTATTGTATTCCATAGCCAATAGGAATAAATTATTTTTACGTTCAATGTTGAACTAAAATGAAAGAAACGCAAATTAACATATTGATATTTGAATAAAATTAGTGAATGATGTGATCCTAATATATTTGACTCGGAAGACAGATGTTTATTTCTGGTGAAATAAAAACCTTTTTGCATATGAACGTGAAAAATCAGTTTGTGAAGACGCGTAGGTATATATAAAGGCTGAATAGTTCAAGGACGTTAAATAAATACAATGAGGATTAAGATGTCATAACTTCCGACCTGCAGAGAACATCGATTTAATGAGCGTTTTTATAGAAGCGCTTGATAAATAGGTACTGAAATAGCAGTTTAAAAAGAATAAAAATAAATCTAGATAAATATTGAATTTTTAATTAAGTCGAATATATTGTTGTTTTTCATGTACATAAGGTAGTTTCTAACCACTCTTATCCACGACTGGTCTATAATATGTTTATTAATTTTTTATACTTGGGTTTCATCAATAATAATAATAGATACCATTATGATTTCATTGTTCACTGGTTCCCACTCCACTGAGTCCTAAACCTTTTTTTTTTGTTCTGAGGAAATGCCATTTCACACTAGGGGGGGTGTCTAGTGAGGGACTCACCCAAGGGTATACCCGACTAAAAATTCAGATATGGTCCAGCCTGTGTTTTAACCCAAGGATCTCTACTGTAGGCCAGAATAAGAACTTCCGGGATTACCTCCTATTAAGTTCTGGTCTTCGTATTGAAGATTTCTAAACTCTAAAAAGCACTTAAGTACTTCCGACTAGAATTTTCCCCTTGGTGGTCTCCCTATATATTAGTTTCCAACCATTGGATACTTGGAAAATAATATACCATACTTGACTGAGCCAGATGGATTTTATCAAAATAAGTGGGAGAAACTTTTTTTTGCATAAATTTAAAGTGAAATATTTTTATAGCCAAAAGAGATATGCACTTTTCAGGAATGTTTTGCGTAATTTGTCGCAAATAGTCTGGCTTAGGGCAAAACCTACAATTTTCTAATTTTTTCATTCTTTTGAGAATTTTCAAAAACAATTTTTATTTTGTGACAATCCCTTATAAAAATGTAAAAAAAGTCGAAACTTTTTTGTTATTTTGTAAAATGTTAGATACATGAACGTTTTTTCTTAAAGTTGTAGCTTTTTGGTTACACCTGTAACCAGCCTTAAGCGTTGGGTACCAAATATGTAATCTTATTTGCTAATTGCTCATTAAGCGGTCCATAATATGCTAAGTGCTCAGTAGGCATATTTACTCAGCGGATTCAATTTTTTTTAAGGCGTGGATCTCTCTCAGCAGTTAGGGTAGGGCGTCACTAATTTTTATTTTACAAAAAATGTATTAAAGATTATTTATCCTTGAAAATAGGGTAAAAAAATTAGAAAAATACCCCGTAAAAGAACGTTGAAAAGTTTTGAATACACAGATTAGTTATTATTTTGACTGCAATTTACCAAAATAAACATCAAGATTACAAATAACTTATTTATTTAAAAATGTAAACACGCCAACTCTTTCAGGAAAATTAATCCTATTTGAAATCAATTTGTGGTTACGGTTACGTTCTTAAACTAAATAAGAAGATTCTCTTATAAGGTATCTCACCGATCTTAGAAGAATAATAAAACAAAGCAACATAAGATACTACTTGTTAAACTATACCTTATGACCTTAATATTGCCCAAATCTTATTGTATAGGTATAGCCAGTAAATATATGCAAGTATAAATGAAATGATTATTAACCAAATTTAACCTAAATCAATCCCGTGGTGGCGACAACATCAGTAGACCAATAAAAAGTCCTCAATATTACCAAATCAATAAAAGAACCAGTGAGGTAACTATGTACAGCCGCTAAATATCTGTACGTAAACGAATTGAGCTCAAGTCGATTCCGATATCAAGGCGACAAATTAAATTAGTAAATTTCCGTTATGTGGAATAAATTACTGCCATCAGCTTTACAGCCAAATACAGTATAAATTAAGTCAATAGCTAGATCTATAAATGAAACGAGAATTTACACGATATACGTCAAACGGCCTACAGGCACCGGGATTCTTATCTTTCGATACGTCACGTATCGAGTCGCTACCTATCGTTCGACAAGGTATTCTCTAGCGAGCAGACAGCGATTCTTATCCTATGTCGAGTTCTCTATCGAGAAGTGACTCAACCACTTGACAAAATTAAAGAGGAGAAAGGTGAACATAACCACATAAAAATAGATAATAGTCTATAATTTGTTTTGTTTTTGTTTCTATTCTGCCTTGGACGATGCTTTCCATCGCAAATTCTGGGCGATTTTTCATAAAACCAATTAATGCATTGAGATGGTCTTCTTTTAATTTAAATGACATTATTGTTCAATTTTAAAAAATATTCAAAAAGAATAAAACGTGTATTACGTATTTAGAACGCGGCAAATAACACGATTCAGTTTTTAATATTTTGGTTAGGTTAGCAAACTACGGTACTACGGTACTCGATCAAAATATGTAGCGAGTACAAGTGACATTTCAACTCGATATATCTCTTTTCGTTACCAAGATAAGAATCGCCAAATCTCTATACTCGTTATGTGACGTATCGAATTCAGACATAAAAATCCGGCTACAGTTATTTAATTATAAATTAATTGATTAAGATGATATATACTGATACGGTAATTAAGGCAAATGATCGACAGTCATTTGATTATACCTCACCGACATAAAATTCGATCCATTCAAAATTTTGATCAAATTTAATGTATGATAACTTTTTTCCGTAGTCCGATTTAAATGATTTTTTTCTCAAATTATAGATAAATCTATCGACTTTACTTAATTTCTTTCAGTTTCCTAAAAAAGTGTATGCGTTTTGAAATATACAGGAAAATAAAAAAATTTTTTTTTCCTTAAGTTTGTAACACCCTGTAAAGTAATTTTGCAATCTTAACTCTACTTAATGTGCTTTTCTACGAAGTATAATTGATTCGTAACATAGTGTTTTTTTATTCATCTTGATATCTTTCTCCGTTCAAGAGAGATGAATTTTTAAAGAAAACACTACACATTTAATCAAAAGTCTTTAATCTTAATTGTAACTTAAAACTAAGGGTGCTCTGGCTTTGTGAATTAAGTCATATCTTGACAGTTGTCATGATAATTATTCTGTGGTGTTTAAATTTTAAAGTGCCAGCTAAAAATTATGGTTTTGTCGCCTACTGATGCAAGGTCGCAGTATTATGCTGCTAGAGTACTGGGAAGTACAAGATCTAGCGTTCAGAGGGCCGTGAAACGTTTTAATGAGACCGGAAATTTTTCGAGGAGATTAGGATCTCGCAGAAAACGAAGTACAAATGTCAGAGATGATCGTTTTTTAACTCTGAATGTGTTACGGGAAATACCACAGCTGTTATGACAAGAAATCGTTTGGAAGAGGTACGACATATAAACGTAAATGAAATAACTGTTCGGAGACGATTAAAGGAGGTGGGTTTACATGCTAGACGACCTGCAACTGGCCCAGAGTTGACTAGAAATCATAGGACAGGCCGTCTCCGATTTGCTCGAGAACATCAAAATTGGGGATTCGTGGAATGGAGTAAAATTTTATTTTCCGACGAGTCAAGGTTTTGCCTAAGATCTCCAGATGGTCGTCAGAGAATATATCGTAGATCAGGTGAGCGCTTCGATCAAAACCATTTCTCTACAAGATTAAGTTTTGGTGGCGGCTCTGTAATAGTATGGGGTGGCATAAATATGGAAGCTCGAACTGACTTAGTAATAGTTGATGGGGGTGCCATGACGGTACTCGGGACATTTTAGCACCACACGTCATTCCTTTCGCACCCGTTATAGGAAACAACTTCATGCTGATGCAAAATAATGCTCGTCCTCACATTGCAAGAGTTGTTACCCAATACTTAAACGACGTAGAAGTACGAAAAATGAACTGGCCACCACGCAGCCCAGACCTTAATCCCATAGAGCACATCTGGGAGCTCCGAGTAACTTGGATGAATTAAAAGAGGCACTAACCCAAGAATGGGATCAAATTGATCAAAATCAGATTCAACACCTCATTGAAGGAATGCCAAGGCGTATGGAGGCAGTTATTCGTGCTCAGGGGGGAAATACCCGCTATTAATGTTTTTAGTACTTAATATTGTTTTGTTCTTTACCTTGCTGTATTTTTATAAAAATTAAAAAATGTTGCAAAATGTGTAATGTATTTTTTTTAAATTCATATTTCTTGAACGGGAAAAGATATCAGGATGAATAAAAAAACACAACGTTGAGAATAAATTAGACTCCGTAGAAAAGCACATTCAGTAGAGTCAAGATTGCAAAATTACTCTTCAGGGTGTTACAAACTTAAGGAAAAAAACAAACATTTTTATTTTCCTGTATATTTCAACACGTATAAACTTTTTTAGGAAACTGAAAGAAATTAAATAAAGTCGATAGATTTATCTACAATTTAAAAAGAAAATCATTTAAATCGGACTACGCAGAAAAGTTATCATACATTAAATTTGATCAATATTTTCAATGGATCGAATTTTATGTCGGTGAGTGTATATTCGCTAATTAACATGATACATAACGGTAATTTAGGCAAACTACTAGCTACAAATGCCTTGATCAAAAGGACATATAACGGTAAGAAATGTACGGTAATTTAGGCACTTAAATAAATTAAAATCGATTTTACTTGATTCGATCGAGTTGTAGACACTGGCGCTTCCTGCATAGTACGTTTCCACTATGTGGTTGCGTCACCCTGACAAAAAGGGCCTCGGTATGGCTAACTGACGCGACGCGACGGGGATTAGCTAGATCAGCGTAAAATTCTACCTCACAGAATTCTACCCCATAGAAGGAATTCTGTCCCACAGAAGGACCCTAGATGGATGATAAATAACTTTAGCCATCTTAAATAGAAACACTCGTGTCACCACACTAGTTCATCACAAAACGTGCAATGACACAACACTGCAATGACACAATTAGGCGGTAGTTAGACCTGAGGGTCAAAAATAGCAATGATAAATTCCGATACGGAAAATGGGCTGCTCGCCTTGAGTGTTCAGGTGAGAAGGTCTATCAATTCTCCAAAAAATAATATATACCACATCTGTCAAGTGACGCTCCAAACGGATGTATCTATCGCGCAGGTTGGAACACCGGATGTAAGGTCGCGAGAAGTAAGGTAGCAAGAGTCTCGAAACGACACATCGACCAGTAAAAGGAGAAAATCGCCCTACTGTAATTAGTAACATTTATACATCCTGAGAAAAACTCCGTAATACTCAAAGTAGGTACATATAAAGTCTACAGGTAATGTAAAATTGTGCTTAAGAGAAGTTAAAGACGAAGCCTATTCGAGCTGTTAACAATTTCACCTAAACGGTTTTTTAACTTTTCCTGTAACTCTAATATTACTTGAAATGCAAGCATTAGCTTTAAGCTAAAAAATGCTAAGATATGCCCTTTTTACCACTGTGAAAATCGCCTACCCTCTTAGTAGGAGTTTCAAAAGGATGTAACAGACAAAAGATTTTTGCTTTATTAGAAGCATTACAATTCACCAACAAAAAAAAATACCCTAAAAACGAAGCATAACAGAGAATACACCCGAAATGACAGAGCTATAAGAGAAAAATAGGACAACCTGCTCCAAGCATTTATTAAACGTTTAGTTGGAAGCAGATTCTACCAGGCAAACTTTTTTTTTAAATTAAATTATTAGATTTAGTTAATTACTTTTAGTTTGTGCTAAATAAAGTCCAAGTTCTTATTTTTAGTTTTGATGCTACCTACTTAATAATAATTTGTTTTAAAACTATTTTTATTATTGTTTCTGTTAATATTAAAGTTCTTAAATTGTTTGTATTTTTAATTACTATAATTAATTATGGAGTGTACACACTCGTCTTTTCTATCCTAGAAATTAATAAATTTGTTTCATGTTAGCTTTTGGAGTAGTAAATTAGGCTTTTCAAGATGACAGGTGAATAAAACAGTACTTAAAATACCCACTATACGCGCTCTCTAAGATTCGTAAAATATACCTTTTTAATGCAGCGCGTAAACTAAATTACTTTGCGCACTAGTGTATAAACTAAATCTAGCACATTTTAACATTTTTTCACATTTAGTGCAGTGCGTAAAATAATTTAATAATATTTTTATATTTTCATATATTTTTCGGTACGTATAATAAAAAAAAATCATACATCTCATATGTAAAGTACCTTTTTTATTCATTTCAATTCATAAAAAAGGTCACTTTACACACTTCTTACATAATTGTCCAATAAATAACTAGCTACTTGTTTTTGGGGAATGAGGTATGGTTTACTTCTCATCTCATCAATTTATTAGTAGTAGGTACATGTGGGTTTTTGGCTTTTAACGCATAAACCGCTGGAGATAGGTATGTTATGACATAACACTCTTAGATAAGCAATTAGTTACTTTTTAGAAAGTCACTATAAAATACAGAGTCTTCCGTTTGAAATTTCTGTCTAAATTGCATTTTTATGCTCTACTAAAAGTGCAATATTTTGTAAACACTCCGAAATACAATATGTTCTTAATATTATGACATAGTAGCCTATTGAGGAATCGTAACCAAAAATTCATATTCCTAGCAAAGTTAGTGATTAAAAATTGATGTTTTTTATTTAGGCAAAAACAAAAATCGCTACATTTTCAAAACAGCTAAATATATTTTTTCTTCAAACGTCAGTAAATCCATCATTACTGTGTAGGCGGCAGTGAAGTTTCGTTTTTCCTCCGCCGGAGCTTTACTTTTCACTTTTCCGCCGGCGGAGGTAAAAGTGTCGTCATATCAACATAGATACAATACAAACAAACATCAAAATAAGCGTCAACAACTCAGGAGTTATTAAACTTGTGGCGGCTTTACGTCTCCCACACTTGCCTTGTATATAACATTAGAAATTAGTCTGTATGCACCATTTTTGTACATATCACACTGTATAGATTTCGCCTTAGGTAGTTTTTATTATATTAGATTTTTAGGTTTTTCCCTCAATAACGCCGACATTGTAAATATGCATTAGCCCTAGAAAACCCTTCTTGTAAAATATTAATTTCATATCGGCTAGCCTGAAGCTCATAAACATCGACCCTTGTAAAGGTAAAATATATTCAAACTTTTCCATCATAAAATTCAATCAGGAAAAACCCAAGTATAGGTAGCTCCGAAGGTACCTCGAACAAAACGGCAAAGAGATCCGGATGAAGAGAGGGAAAAATGAGCCGACGAAGGGACATGATTCTACTGGGAGAATCAGTTCATCTAGACAGATCATACAAGCATATCTTTTGAGTCCGCTCTCTCAGTCGAGCATTCATTTCTAAAAACATCCAAGTGTAATTCTATTAGATTTAAGTAAAACGACAGAAATATAGTTTGTTTTCTGTTCGCACGTAGTCACGGTAGTTTTATTTACGCTCACCCTCCAGTGATAGAAAAAGGCGATTGTTGTCAGCATCATACGACAGCAACCCGCCAAAAACTAAAATTTGTATTTATCACTCAATTTGTGACTGCATTTCTAAAAATCACTAATTTAGGAACAAATTGGTTATTATTTAATTGAAATTACTCAATAACTGCTTATCAATACGGAATTAAAACGCAATCCAAGACGCAATTTTAAAAAAATAATTATTGTTGACAGTGTCCACTGACAGCTTTATGTGACATTACTATAGCAACAAACTGAGCCTATTCACCGACACCGCACCGGTCTAAAGGTGCGTCCAGACCTGTGACAAGACCGCGTATCGTGACACCGTCGCGAACCTCGTCGCGTATAGTCTGGACGGTACCCCGTAACCGCAACGCGTGACATCGCTGCGTTTACAGCGTGTCATCAGTCCGTTCCATGTCCTGTCGGTCTTTTAGCGTCGCATCAAAGGGATGCTACGCCGCTTGGTTCGGCAAGTCTGGACGGGACCGCGTATCATCAGAACGTTTTGCATATTTAATTGAATTTTAACCAGTGTAGCGGCTATTTTTGTTTCGAATTAGTATTTTTTTTTTAATATCAAGATGGAATGGGAACAGGAGACAACTTTAACATTTATAGAATTACGCAATAAATGATCTATAACTATGTACGCTGCTGCTACAACGTCCATGTTGATCGACTGTTTTTTTATTTAATTGAGCGGAACGCTGTGAACGGGACTATGATACGCGACGATGACACGCGAGTATGACAGGCGACAATGACACGCATCGAAGTTCGCCTCGCCGTGAAATTGTTCGCGACGCTGTCACGTCACGGGGTTTTGTCACAAGTCTGGACGCACCTTAAGCCGCCTTGCGAACCCCCTTATCTTTAATAATAAGTATTATTACTATTAAAAAGAGACGCTTTTGCATTAATTTGTCGACATTTGAAGAAAAAACAGCATGTTTTATTTGGAGGAAAAGTTACTTTTCCTCCATATAAAATAATATACTATTTTTTTCTACTCCTGTTTGTAAAATACTCAATTACGCACTCTCTAAGATTCGTAAAGTATACCTTTTTAATGTAGTGCGATAAAAAATAATTACTTTACACACTAATGCGTAAAGCAAATCTGATATATTTTTTGACATTAGTGCAGTGCGTAAAGTAAGTTATTAATATTTTTAGTTTTTCATTTATTTTTCGGTTGTAGAAAAAAATTTGTATGCTGCTCATAGTAGCCTTTTTTTATTCATGAGATTGTCGCAGGAGCCGTATATAGGACAATATTCCCACTCATAGAAAAATGGTTCCTTTACACACTTGTGCACAACAACCATTAAATTCACAGGACAGTTCATATACGTATGAACACCAATGTTAATTTTTTAGTGTTTTAATATTTTAAAAACCGGTTTAACCTGAATTGTTTTTATTTAAATAATGACATATCACACAATGGCGTTTCATTTAAAAATGACGGTCTGGCTCACTTTTTACCAGAAACCTAAATATTCTGTGAATTTCGGATTATTATCTCATAAATTTCGGAAAAAATTAAAGGGCCCCCCCGGTATAAATTAATTAAAATTTATTTAATTTACTGTATCACTGATAAATGTAGTAATCCAAATATGTTCGTGAACTAACCCAAAAAAAAGTATTAATATAATAAAACGTGACATCCAATATTCATCAGCAAACAAATCTGATTAAGAAATTAAACGAACAAAAGGTGTTAATTAAAGAGTAAATGTTAATGTAAAACCAGATCTAAAACTTAACGTATTAAATAAACATGGTTTCTCATTGGGATTTTTTACTTAAGTATGTACTTCCTAGTATTTATTTAATTAAAGTCGGTACTCCTAGAGTATCACCTTGTAAAAGCCAGTAAAGGTTCTAATTATTATAGTGGTTTGACATATTATATTAGTGGCAAAGAACAGAATCCCTTGGTATCTCTTATTTAATTTTATTATTATAAAAAATGACGTGTGTTTTATTTTTAATTTTTTCAAATGTTCATACTCACTTCAAACAATAAATGAATATAAACTTAATACCTTAATCATAAATATTTTGATCTTTTAGTATGTAAATTTTATATTTTAAAAAGCCCCAATGAAAGCGTTATTTAGGCTAAAAGAGTTCTGGACAAAAAAAACGGACAAACGAAATTTCGTTCAAAGCCAATCTTAAAAAAAATTAAGTTTTACATCGATTTTGATAATCTTTTTCTCAAATTATAGATACTTTAATGAATTTGGTATTTGGTATACAATGTAAAACCAAAAGCTGCAATTTGCTTCAAATCTCTCAACAGTATTTGGAAGAATTTAGCGTCAGAATAATGGGTTAGTTTGGGTTAGTTGGGAATGAATTTTTTAAACCTCGTAATTGCTTAATATTGTTTTTTATTGTTATTAATATCTTAATTTTTAAAGTAAACACAAATATTCAAAAGAACTATGCACTTTACAACAATAAAAAAAATTACAATCAGTTAAAAAAGTTATCTCATATTAAGACGGTCAAAGTAAAAATACGCATTATTGTTAGAACAAAAAATTGTTGTTAACCAATCAAAAATATTTTAAAGCCTAATCCAGTATCCAATACTAAAACGCAAGAAGAAATGCATACAGGAAAACATAATATGAGAAGTTACATGGTTTAAAATATTCTAGAACACAATATAAAATACACATAATTAGTGACTATATACTTTATACCAGCTACGATTATCGAGTATAAAACTCAGAAAAACTATAATAGCCCCTCTCCGTCAAAAGTTGTCTTAGATACTCCCTAAAGCACCTGAGTGAAGCAGCCTCTTCAAAGTAGCGCGAAAGGTGATCGAATACCTATATACCCTCATCAAAAAATTGATTTCTGCCTTAAGGTGCGTCCAGACTTGTGACAAAACCCCGTGACGTGACAGCGTCGCGAACATTTTGACGACGAGGCGAACTTCGATGCGTGTCATCGTCGCGTGTCTTCGTCGCGTGTCATCGTCGCGTATCATAGTCCCGTTCACAGCGTTCCCCTCATTTAAATAAAAAAACAGTCGGTCATCATGGACGTTCCAGCAGCACCGTACATAGTTATAGATCATTTATTGCGTAATTCTATAAATGTTAACGTTGTCTCCTGTCCACAGTCCATCTTGATACTAAAAAAGCAAATACTAATTCGAAACAAAAATAGCCGCTACACTGGTTAAAATTCAAGTAAATATGCAAAACGTTCTGATGATACGCGGTCCCGTCCAGACTTGGCGAACCAAGCGGCGTAGCATCCCTTTGATGCGACGCCAAAAGACCGACAGGATATGGAACGCAGTGATGACACGCGGTAAACGCGGCGATGTCACGCGTTGCGGTTACGGAGTACCGTCCAGACTATACGCGACGAGGTTCGCGGCGGTGTCACGGTACGTGGTCTTGTCACAGGTCTGGACGCACCTTTAGAGTGGATGTAGAGATGGGCAGATGTAAATTGTTTTGCTGACGCGTCATATACCAAGAGGTTTCTGTCATGAATCTATGCTATACACCTAGAGAGCTTTCTCTGTAATATAAAGAATGACTGGATAAGATAATTGCTAGCATTAGCCCGGAAACCGATGCCGTAGCAAAGACGTGACTCGACAACGGCAAGGACCTACCAACTGCCGCGCCTAGCTCTTCACTTGCCACTCTCATAGCAAAGCAGCCACTTAATATTTTTTTAGGAACTATGTGGTTCTTAAACTTGAGTTTATTATCAATGACTACATAAAGGAATCTGCTGCTAAGGAGCTGTACAATTGGGTCACCGCCAACCGACACACCTTCCTGGTCACCCCTAAATTACAACACCCTGCTCTTACCAGAGTTTAGTGACAGGCGATTAGAATCAAACCAACCTTTAATTCTCTAAAGGTCCGCCAACAAGGTTAAGCTCAGGGATTCATTGTTAGGGCTATGCCAGTGAACTGTGGTATAGACCTACGGCCGAGAACCGAGAAGCAAATAAGTTACCTCATCAGGTACAAAAGGTTTGAGTTTCTTGGTTGAAAGTACTTTATATGTATATCCTAAAACCGGCCGTCTGCCGGGGCCCAGCGATCATCTTCACAAATGACAGCTTGTCAACCTTGCGAAAATCTGGTTTTAGTCACCTCATTGGTACATGCCTACAAATTTTACAGTGTGTAGGGAAAAACTCCTAGATATCTATTTTGGCCGCCAGACGTCGTTATTTAGACGCCTACGTAGAGCAGACGTCCGCCGCGATGCCCAAAATCCGACGTAAGATACCTCTTGAGGTACATATGCAAATTTGGGCTTAAATAAAAGGTGTTTATGTGTAGAGTACACACATATTTTTTAAAATTCCGCAGACGGTCAACAACAAATTGCAGACGCTCGAGAAAATTTAGATTTCGGTATTAATATAGGATAAAATGAGAAATATTTATTAAAAAAACACAAATTTATTAACAAAACAAGTAATTCTGGCCAAGTTATAAGCATGAACGTTACCTAAAAACTACAAAATAAAAGTATAATTATCAAAAAAAATAAATAAATAAAACAGGTGCAAAACTTTGTATGAGGTAGAAGCTCAGGTAGCTATAAGTAGATACTCCTTTAAACTTAAAATGCTATATAGCATGTAAAGTAATAAATAGAAGCTTTAAAGAATCAAAAACAGTCAAAAAATGTAAACTTAAATTGAATTAGGTACAGACCTAAACCTAATCGAAACACCTAAACCTAAGCGAAAAACACGCAAAATTAAACAGATATAAAAGCATTCAATAATGATAAAAATACCTATATAAAAAATGCTAAATAACAGGTATCTAACAAAAAAGTTGGTACGTAAAATATTACTTAAACACAAGAAACTCTGACTGAATCAGACTTAAAAGAAAATAATATTAATAAAAACACAGCAGAAGCTAAAAAGCTGGTAGTGTATGTAAGGACACTGTCAGCGAAATATAAAAAAAAATTACAAAAAAATATCTGAAAAAGGGGTGTTATTAAGAATTCTTCTTTAAATTTTTTATGTAAGTATAGAAATAATTTCTATTGTTCATCTTCAATTTCATCGTCTATATTCTCTTCGGTATCGGGAAAATTATGCCATCTAAACAAGCAGGTGATTGAGGACCTTCAAACCAGATCGGAGAAAACTTATTATTATTCAAAGTCCAACCATTCTCGAAAGGATCATAAAATGTTGGTTTCCTTTGGGTTGCATTGTTCCATATTGAACAAATTTGATTAATTCTCTTAAATTTCAATAATAACACGTTTTTGCATGATGATAACATCGTATTATCAAAATTTTTAAGCCTTTTGAACGGACTATGTTTTGGTTTGCGGTTACGGTGGTTGAAAAAAATATCGAATTGAACGTAATTTTTCAAGAGCTTTGAAAAGGGTTGATTTGGCTGTTTTATTAATGCTACCATTTATGTGACACGGTGAAGGTGGAAATGGTGTCAACGAGAAAGATAAGATAGCTGCAAGGTCAATTTTATTCTCTAAATTTGAATAACCAAGTTACGCTCAAACCGAACTTTAATCAACTTTCCACTTTCTTTCTTTAATTTTGCCTTATTTTCTGAGGCAATTGTAAATATTTCCTGTCTTACTGGTAGCTTCAAATCTTTGTGAATCCAATGAACATTCCTGAATAAAGTTGTTTCTCCGATTGTCACTGATAGATCCTATGTTTAGTAAATAATCCTTAGTTTTTTCAGTGGCGGATTTTCCTGTAGATATGTTGAATAGAATGTCTTTATCAATTTTGAAATTAAACGGATTAATACTATTTTTTACTTCATTAATGACTGATTTTAAAGCAAGGTTGTCTTTTTTAACTACATGCGAATAGAGCTTTTTTATGGTGGTGTCACACTAAAGGGATATCCTATAGCGCTCGACGAGCGGTGTGTGTGTGTGCGAAGAAGTTGATTGACACGGTTCTTGAATAGTTGTAGGTTGTAATTAGGGGGAAACAGATGTCATGGAAGTGAATTCCACAGTGATGCAGTGCGCCAGACAAAGGAGTTCTTGTAAAGCGAAGTTCTAGGTGCTTCCAGCTGTACGGCGAACTGGTACGCTCTTGCCATGTGTCGTGACTGTCTGACAGGCGTTGCCAGGAGTGGGATGAGGCCAGCCAAATCCTTTGAATATCTGCTGTGATAGTATCTGTAAAATAGGGAAATCCCGGCCACATGTCTTCGGTGTTCAAGACTATCCAGATTCGGGGTCAACTCCGGGTCGCCGACAAGATGCACATCTTTCTTCTGAATGGAATCCAGCAGCTTAGGGTGTGCTTTGGTGCGGCACCCCAGATGTGTGAGCAGTATTCTAAGCACGGTCTTATTTGCGTTTTGTAGAGCAAGAGCAACTGTTGCGGTGTATACAGTTGTTTGTTGCGAAATAGCGCACCAAGCTTCTGGGAGGCGTGGTCATGCCAGGACATATTGCTGTTAACCGAGACACCCAGCAGTCTGATTGACGATGATGAAGGAATGATCGATCCTGTCATAATGATGTCAGGGCCCACCGTATTGGCCCTCTTGGTAAACGTGGCTGCTTGGGTCTTAGCTGCATTGAACTGAACCAAATTTCTATCGCCCCAGGTTTGAACTTTCTTCAGGTCTTGATTAATTGCTGTAATCTGTCTCTGTCTGCGATGATATGTCTCAGTCGCTGGTAAAGGTTTTTCAGAACTGTAAACAGGCTAATTCGTTTCGGTCAGCAGGTCATTAATATAGATGAACAGAGTTGGTGAAAGTATTGCGCCCTGAGGCACGCCCGCGTTAATGGTGAATGTGTCTGAGATGTGTCCATCAACTGCAACGTGCAGATATCGGTTCTTAAGGAAACTGGCAAGCCCGCTGCAGAGGGAGGCTGGCAGTCCGAAGGACGGCAGTTTAGTGAGCAGTCCATCATGCCAAACTCTGTCGAATGCCTTCGAAATATCCAATGCAATCGCTCGACTCTTCGTAGTTCTCAATTGCGCTTCTCCATATATCAATCACATAGGCCAATATATCTCCTTTCGATCTCTCTTTGAGAAAGCCGTATTGATTATCGCTGATTATTCTGTTGTTCTCAAGGTACTTGAGTAGTTGCTGATTGACTACACGTTCCATGACTTTGGAGATTATTGGAAGCAGGGCAATTGGGCCATAGTTTGAGGGCGTGGTTTTCTTGCCTTTTTTTGGAACAGGTTGCAATCGAGCGACTTTCCAAGAAGACAGACAAAAATGCCTGAAAAAAAAACGGGTGTTTGTTGTTCGTTGGCGTAGTTCTTTAACACGATGACAGGTATTCCGTCCGGTCCTGATGCCTTTTGCGTATCTAGTTCTTTTAGGATCTTACGAATATCACTGTGATGAAACTTGACTTCATGTGTTGATGTTCGAATGTTCGATATGGTGGGGAGAGCCTTGCCTTGGGGGACGTCTAAGGTAGAGTGCGACGAAAACATTTTCGCGAGCATGGTTGCTTTTTTCTTGGCTGTAGTCGCCGTGACGCCACGTTCATCTGTCTTGTGACTTAAGGTCCATCGCTTCCTAGCTGAAATCGACTTTGTATAATTTGAAATCCCTTTGAGTTTATTAGCTGCGTCTGCAGTAATCGTCTGTTCCGGTGTAAGGCAATAGGGTAAGCAAAACATTTTTAATTGTTCGTTTTATTGAAAAAACACGGTTTTCTAAAATGGGTTTTAGACGTGGATGTGCTGTATCTATGTTTACAAGATTTGCACAATATTTATTTATCCATCTGCAATAGTTTTGGTGATTCATTGCGAACATTAGGCTGGTAATTCTCAGTAAACGAGATATAAAAAGATTTATGTCATTTGCTCGAATACTTTTTGGGAACTCTTGATACAATTTTACAAAATTAATGTATGTCATGCAAAATTTAGCAGTCGCGCCGCGCCGTGCTTTCCTAGTTGAGTATCCTCGCAATACGTATCATATTCACTAAGTAAAGCCTTAAGTGTTGGGAAAGAACTTAAGTCGTCACCTTGGAACTTCTTTATTCTTCTTTAATTATTTCGTAATCGTAATCTTTTGTTTGTAAAAACTGTCGAAAGTGTAAGAGTTGCAATACAGTTGAAAATCCGCCAATACCAAGCTCTCAGTAAGTATAAATGTTCATATAGTTTCCGATAGCTTTAAAAAGTGACATATGGAAAGCATCGAGATGAATGAAAATGTTATTGTATTTCGGAGGTTCTGCTGACCGAATCTGATAAGGCATTTTGGCAATGACCAAGTTATATGTAACAGAAATATATTTTTGCTTACACTCATTGGCAACTTCTTGTTCTCTATTTTATGTCTCTAATTCCTATTTAGTTTTTTAACTTTTGTGTCTGTTTAATTTTACGTGATTTTCGATTAGGTTTAGGTGTTTCGATTAGGTTTAGGTCTGTACCTGTTTCAATTTAAGTTCATATTTTTTTACTGTTTTTGATTCTTTAAAGCTCCTATTTATTCATTTACATGTTATGTAGCTTTTTAAGTATAAAGGAGTATCTACTAGGTATTTACCTTATACTTACCTGATCTACCTGATACAAAGTTTTGTATCTGTTTTATTTTTATGTTTTTTGATGAATATGTTTTTATTTTGAAATTTTTAGGTAACGTTCATGCTTATAACATGGCCAGAATTACTTATTTTGTTAATAAATTATAGATTTTTATTTTTATTTTAACCGGAATCTAAATTTTCTAGAGCGTCTGCAATTTGTTGTTGACCGTCATGAGGTAACTTACGTCGGATTTTGGGCTTCGCGGCGAGTGTCTGCTCTACGTAGGCGTTTAAATATCGACGTCTGCCGGCCAAAATAGATATCTAGGAGTTTTTCCCTACACACTGTAAAATTTGTAGGCATGTACCAATGAGGTAACTAAAACCAGATTTTCGCCTTTTTGACAAGCTCTCATTTGTGAAGTTGACCGCTGGGCCCCGGCAGACAGCCGGTTTTAGCATATACATATAAAGTACTTTTATCCAAGAAACTCACACCTTTTGTACCCGATGAGGTAACTCATTTGCTTCTCGGCCCTAGGTCTAGTACCTATTATCGGCAAATAAAGTGAATTCTCCCTGGATGTCAAGATTTGTGAGATCATTGACATACAGGAGACAAACTAAGGGATCCAAAACCGAACCCTGTGGCACTCCCTAGGTTACTGACCGCTATTCAGACGACTCAGAGCCCGCGAAGACATGCCGAATATTGCAGAAGACGACCTTTAAGGTAGGAAGAAAACCAGGACAGTGGCCTCTGAAACCATAGCAGTAAAGCTTCCGAAGCAGAATCTGATGACTAACACAGCCAAACGCTTTTGAAAAGTTACAAAAAAACCGCCGCGGAACCCCACCACCATTAATCTGTGCATATAAATTATAAAGAAAATTGTACACAGCAGCATCAGTATTATATGGCCCTCTTTAAAGCCAAACTGAAATTTACTAAGGATATTATTTGACCTCAGATAAGACATCACAAGAAATTTAACTAGTTTCTCAATTAGTTTTGATAGAGTGGAGAGAAGAGAAATATATCTGAAGTTTGAAAATTTATCCAGACTGCCATCCTTATGAATTGGGATATCTTTGGATGATTTTAGACAGTTCGAAAATGTACCCATAGTCTACAAAACATTGACTGCGTCAGCAAGTGTCCTCACAGCTTCGTCGGGCAAGTTAAGGAAAATCTTAGTGGAAAGTTTGTCCTCTCCAGAAGAATATTTGTTTTTCATAAAGTTTAGGCCTCTCTTAAGCTGAGTCAAGTCGGTGGGTAAAAAAGAAAGAATTTTGGATAGTCATGTTTGACATGTAATCAAGGAGTTCAGTTGATGGACTGAGATTTTGTTGGAGATTCTGGGCGATTTACAGAAGAAAGTATTTAGTTCGTCAAGGGGAACCTCAGGGTTTGCAACCGGTTGATAGTTGCTCCAAATGTTTATATCATTAACAATTTTCAAGCATTCTCTTGACTTATTTGAACTATTACTCATTCATTTTAAATAATAAGACTCCCTAGCAAACCTGATTAGTCGACGATATTTGGAGCGGTAGGTATTGAACTACTGATGAAAGGCCGAACAATCAGTATACTTTCTTATAATGTGAAGGGAACGCAGATTTTTGGATGATACTTTAAGGCCCCCAGAAAGCCAAGATTTCCCCCATGCAGCCTTCGATTAAGCCTGGCAAGGAGAAAGGCACCATCAAACAAGTGCATCAGCCTGGCGTGAAAGTCAGAGACAGGATCAGGCGCATTTTAAGATCCTTTGCACAAATAGTGCACTATGTAAAAATCGACCTCTCCTATTGGTCGATTCATCTCGTATTACAATATGTCTTCGTGATGCAATCAATTTATGTCAAGAGCTCTCGTGGTGTAGAGGTTTAGATAGCTGGGTGTCACCTGGACGGCCCGGGTTTAAACCCCGTTGTTTTTTTTTTTATTTTTATTTTTTTAAGATTACGCTTCTAAATACTTTTTTTCTTGATTTTGGGTATTTCTTGGGTTAGTTTGGGTTAGCACCCGGTTAGTTTCCTTTTCTTGAGCCCCCGTAGCGAGCGAAGCGAGCGGAGGGCCATGCGGATCGACCAATAGGAGAGGCTGATTTTTATATAGTGCACTATTTGCAGTGATGTAAAATTACGGTAATTTATATTTTTGATTATTTACGCTAGTAATTTACGAGTGTTAATTACCAAAATTAATTACCGTGGTAATAAATTTGTGTCGTAAATTACTGTCGTAAATAACCGTAATATATTTTTGGTAAATAACAATAAATTACCGTAATTTACCGTAAACTGCAAGTAAACTAATAGCGATTTCCATTCGTAAATTAATGTAAATTGTGTATATTACTATCTTCTGAAAACCTCCAACTAGTTTACAAATAAAAATTGCTATTTTTCCAAAGAAGCATGTACATGTATAAAAAAATATCTTGTCATAATCATGTAATTACCACTTGGGAATGAAATACGGTGTGTGTAAGTATCGGTGCTGGACAAAGAGTTGTTTCATTTGTTTGTGAATAAAACATTGTTTTTTCCTTAAATATTATTTAATTTTAAAACGAAAGCAACACAGAACAAAATGAATTGCAATGAATGACAGCCGACAGTAAATCCCCGGTTCGGGTAATAACCGGCAGTAAATCCCCGAACGCATACTGTTCATATTGCTGACAAACATGGTACAGGGTGGTCCCCTATAATGTCGCCCCCTTTTAACTTTTTTATTTTTAGTGCCTCAAAAAAATTAAAAGTATGTTTATGTAGGTATTGAAAAATACTTTTTTTCGGCGTATAAAAAATATTGGAAATATGATCAGTATACAGGGAAAAACAAAAAGTAATTTTTTTCAATGGATCACCCTATATATGAATTTATTTTTCGATTCCTCGTAAAATTCTAAACATAATTTATGTATGAAGTTATACCTCTAGAATCAATAGTTTCACAGCTATAAACGGTCGAAAATCGATACTTTGGCTACTTTTCACCTTAGTAGCAAGAAGGCAATTACAAATGGAGTAAAATGAATTTCACATTTCTATCTTAACTTTCCAAGAGCTATCTGATAGTGCTAACTAATGGTACTTAAAGAGGTACCCGATTTGGTACCCAGGGTACTGCCTGCCAGTTCCTTTCAGTTCCTGAAAAGGAAGATAGGAATGTGAAATTCATTTTACTCCATCTCTAATGATCTTCTTGCTACCAACGTGAAAATTAGCCAAAGTACCGATTTTTAACTGTTTATAGCTGTGAAACTACTAACTCTAGATGTATAACATCATATATAGGGTGATCCAATGAAAAAAAAATTAACTTTTTGTTTTTCCCTGTATACTGATCATTTTTCCAATATTTTTTACACGCAGAAAAATAGTAGATTTCCTAATCAGTGCGCAAAGTTATGTTTTCCCGCACGCGAAAGCAGTTAGAATATTAATGTTGTTAATAATAATAAATAGGTAGTTATAAGTTGATGTTTTTGATGCCAACAAAAATTAAGAAAAAAATTTAGTTATTTCACTCGTAGAAAAACATTGTTCCTAACACGTACGCAAAGTAGTTTGCCCCCACTTAAAGCTTATCTGCGCAAAGTAAATTATTTGCGATCACTCGTAGAAAATAGTATATTATTTTATATGGAGGAAAAGTGATACTTTTCATGGCGCGCTCGTGTTTAACAGCCGAACGGAGTGAGGCTGGTAATAGAGAGCAAGCCATGAAAAGTAACTTTTCCTCCAAATAAAATATGCTGTTTTTTCTTCAAATGTCGACAAATTAATGCAAAAACATCTCTTTTTAATAGTAATAATATCTAATTATTATTAAAGATAAATGGGTTCGCAAGGCGGCTTAGACCACGGTCGTAGGTGGCCTTGCTTAGACCGGTGTCGATGAATTTAACATAAAGCTGTCAGTGGACACTGTCAACAATAATTATTTTTTTAAGATGGCGTCTCCGATTGCGTTTTAATTCCGTATTGATAAGCAGTTATTGAGTAAGTTCGATTAAATAATAACCAATTTGTTCCTAAATTAGTGATTTTTAGAAATGCAGTCACAAATTAAGTGATAAATACAAATTTTAGTTTAATAAATCTTGAGTTGTTGACGCTTATTTTGTTGTCTGTTTGTATTGTATCTATGTTGCTATGACAACACTTTTACCTCCGCCGGCGGAAAAGTGAAAAGTAAAGCTCCGGCGGAGGAAAAACGAAACTTCACGGCCGCCTATACAGTCGAGTAATGACGGATTTACTGTCGTTTGAAGAAAAAAGTATTTTTCAGTACCTACATAACTATATTTTTAATTTTTTCGGGACACTTAAAATAAAAAAGTTAAAGAGGGGCGACATTATAGGGGATCACCCTGTACATTACAACAAAAAATAGCGTTAAATTACGGTAAATAACGTTAATTATTTAGCACGAGAACCACTAATTTTCTATATAACTTATCAGTAAATTATGGTAATTAATTTTTGGTAATTTACGGTAAATTACAGTAAATTACCACGGTTATTTATCGGTAATTTACCAGTTCACATCACTGACTATTTGTGTAAAGGATCTTATAATGCGGATCAGGCCGGGTACATACATTGTTCCAATCAACAGTGGCGCTCAAACCGCAAAAAAACTCATAACTCCCTAAGTATGCTTTCAAAGATCTAAAACCTTATAAATAATGGCTTCATGGTCAGACAAAGTACGATGTTTAGTAGTGCAGTTTATCATAGCGCTGGGGAGGTTGGAGCATATATAGTCAATTGTACTGGATGCGAGTCGGTGAGTCAACCAGTCAACATGCATTTGCAAGTTAAAAGACTCAATCAAATTAAACAAACGCAAGGTAGAAGCAGAGTCCTTCTCGCCATAATCTACATTAAAGTCTTCTGATATTGCACTATGACCAGAACAGGTTATTTCACATAGGAGGTTCTCCAGACCTAAAAAGAAATCATTTAAGCCTGAAGCTGGCCACCGATAAATGCATACAACATATAAATTCTTGGGCTTGGAGAACATCATACAATACGCGGTTTCTTTTAGGGGTTCATCAAATTTATTTAAACGCTTAAATAAACTCTGCTCCAAAAACACATCATTCACCAGGATCATGCAGCCCCCATGGGACACTTATGTCCTACAGATATTGGATACTACTGTATAATTTGGCAGATAGATAATCTCATTCAACTTCAACCAATGTTCCTTAAGCAAAACAATATTGGGGTTATTTAAATCGCTCAAAAATATTGAAAGTTCAGCCGTTTTATTCCGCACTGATTGAATGTTTAATAACAGAAGAGAATATTCTCCAGAATTGTTTAGTTTCAGCGAGAGTTGTTGAGTTGTTGTTTATGACATGTGTGCTGCAAGGAGTAAGTAGGAGTGTCCCACAGGTTATTCGGGGGATCGCGATCGGTGCCATGCGAAGAAAAACTAGTTATTTCTGAGTGATTAGATGATGATATTCTGAAAAATTTGAAAGATGATCTCAGAGAGGGGCGAATTCGCCGCCCTCCTGGATATTTTTCTGACCACCAATCCTGACCAGTACAAGGTTACAGTTGGTCCGCCATTAGGTACCTCCGACCACAAACTTATTACAACGGTTTGTGAATTGCCACCCATACAGAAGGATCCACCATTACCTCGCAAAATCTGGCATTACAATTCTGCAAACTGGGACGATCTAAGGCAGTTCTACCTAGATTTTCCTTGGCTCGACATCTGCTTTGCCACTGACGACCCGTCAGACTGCTGCGAAGAGATCATGCAAGTAATCTCCTCAGGAATGGAAGCATACATCCCAAATTCCATCAAGTTACCATCAAAAGGAAAGCCCTGGTTCGACAGAAGATGCGAAAGAGCTGTAGGTAGGAAACAGCAAGCCTACAAGTACTGGCAGCAAAATCAGACCGCTGAAAATCGCAATTATTTTATCGAAGCGAGAAACGAGTGCAAGCGTGTGATCGACGAAACTAAGGACAAACACAATAAAAGGATCAAGAATAAACTTTTGCAATGTCCCAGTGGATCCAGGAATTTCTGGTCGGTAGCAAAGGCAGTAAGTAAGAACTTTACAAAAACGTGTCTCCCACCTTTAACGGACTACGGCGACTACAGCCAAGGAAAAAGCAAACATGCTCGCCAAAATGTTTTCATCGCACTCTACCTTCGACGTGCCTCAAGGCAAGACTCTACCCACTATACCGAACATCAACACTACCATGGCAGAAGTCAAGTTAAAGAACTGCGCCAACGAACTAACACCCGTTTTTTCCAGGCTTCTTTCTCTTTCTTTCAGAAAAGGGATTTACCCATCCTCTTGGAAAGTCGCTCGTGTGCAACCTATTCCAAAAAAAAGGCAAGAAAACCACGCCCTCAAACTATCGCCCAATTGCCTTGCTTCCAATAATCTCCAAAGTCATGGAACGTGTAGTCAACCAGCAGCTACTCAAGTACCTCGAGAGCAACAGAATAATCAGCGATAATCAATACGGCTTTCGCAAAGAGAGATCGACAGGAGATATATTGGCCTATGTCACTCATATATGGAGTAGGGCAATTGAAAACTACGGAGAGTCTCGAGCGATTGCGTTGGATATTTCAAAGGCATTCGACAGAGTTTGGCATGACGGACTGCTCAACAAACTGCCGTCCTTGGGACTGCCCGCCTCTCTCTGCAGCTGGCTGGCCAGTTTCCTTAAGAACCGACCCCTATACGTTGCCAAAGTTTACAGAATTAAAAATATAAGTTGATTCACTCCGCGCCATCGTCAAATTCCACTCCGCCCCTCCCCGCCTGCCCGGTAGACTGGTGCCAGTCTATAGTGGAGAGCTAGGTAATTTAAGTTTATTTTAAATTTGTTTACGGTCCGGCGTATAGGGTGAGATTTCAAAAATAGCGGTTTGTTTTTGGTGGATTTCTGAGTAAAATGTCTAGTCGAAAATCGAAATATTTGTTCAGTAGTTGATTGTGAAAGACGAATGGCAGGCAATATATCGCTCTTTAGGTGCCCAAAAGGGTGTATGTATTAGTTTATTATAAGCTTTTATTTAACTTCACTTGTATGTTTGGGTCAAATCTTACAAGTTAAATTTGTCCTACTTCGCATCAATGTTCAATATTAATATCGATTTATAGTGAGTACAATAGAGTATGTAATAAAAAAAAACTTGCAGGTGTCGAGCCTGGAAAAGTGCCTTAGAATTTATAGGATCCCACAAATATGCGAATGATACACCAATGTAATGTCATAGTCGTATTAGAATGTGTGGTTTGCATTTTAATGAAAACAGTTTTGCAAATTCTTCTAGGAGCTGTATACATTCATTATACTGTTCCATCAACCGTGTTACCAACTAAAAAAGGTAACTTTTAATCAGATTTTGTGCATTTGCAAAATAATGTAAGATGGGTGCAAATATAGGTTTATCTAAAAGTCTATTACTTTAAATTTTGTGCTAATTAGTTATTGTGGTAAAATTAACGAAATATAGAAATTGCTAAAATGTGGACAATTAGTTTTGCAAGACTTTTTCCAAAATAATTTGTAAAGTTTTGCAAAACTATGATGTAGTTCATCCCCAAAATAAATTAAAATAAATAATTTTGCACGGGGTATTAAATTTCATTATTGAAGTAAAAAATAATATATTTTACAAATTTTATTTAAATATGCGTATTTACCGTAATTTCTTTAAAATATGCTGAATAAGGCCTTTACCTTTTCATCTTTTTTTGTGACTTTTTTTGTGACTTCATATTTTTCAAAATTTTAATGAAAACATATTTCATTATTTAAATTTCTCCATTTATTACTTACTAAGCGGGAAATTTTACTATATGTTGCCCAATAGCGCTTTGACCGAAGTAAATCGCGTCAAACTCGGCTCTTATTGCCTCAATACCCCCCACATTTTTTTACGTCCTCGGCTCGCCTTTGATATGACGATTTCATTGAATTGGCGCCTAGTGCACCAACTTATATTTTTAATTCTGTAAACTTTGACGTTGCAGTCGATGGACACATCTCGGACACATTCACCATCAACGCGGGCGTGCCTCAGGGCGCAATACTTTCACCAACTCTGTTCCTCATCTATATTAATGACCTGCTGATCGAAACGAATAATCCTGTTTACAGTTTTGTAGATGACAGTACCCTTGTCTCCCACTTTAGATCAGAAAAACCCTTACCAGCGACTGAGACTCATCACCGCAGACTTGGGGCGACCAAAATTTGGTCCAGTTCAATGCAGCAAAGACACAAGCAGCAACGTTTACTAAGAGGGCCAATACAGCGGGCCCTGACATCATTATGGCAGGATCGACCATTCCTTCATCCTCGTCAATCGGGCTGCTGGGTGTCTCGGTCAACAGCAATATGTCATGGCATGACCATGTTGCTAACATCGCAAAATCGGCCTCCCAGAAGCTTGGTGCGCTATTTCGCAACAAAAAACTCTATACACCGCAGCAGTTGCTCTTGCTGTACAAAGCGCAAATAAGACCGTGCTTAGAATATTGCTCACATATCTGGGGTGCCGCACCAAAGCATACCCATTAAGGATTCCATTAAGAAGAGGGCTGTGCGTCTCGTCGGCGATCCGGAGTTGACCCGGAATCTGGATAGTCTGGAACATCGCAGGCATGTGGCCGAGATGTCTCTGTTTTACAGATACTTTCACGGCAGATGTTCCCAGGATTTGGCCCGTATAATCCCGCCCCTGGCAACTCCTGTCAGACAGTCCCGACAGACGGCAGGAGCGCACCAGTTCATCGTACAACTGGAAACACCTAGAACATCGCTTTACCAGGACTCCTTTGTCTGGCGCACTGCATCACTGTGGAACTCACTTCCAGGACATCTGTTTCCCACTAATTACAACCTACAAATATTAAAGAACCGTGTCAATCAACATCTTCGCACACACACCGCTCGTCGAGCGCCATAGGATCTCCCTTTAGTATATGTGCCGCTGCCAAAAAAAAAAAAAAAGACATCAATCAGGTAAAGTGCCATACACATTTTGTCGAGGCCGGCGTCTAATTAGCATTGGCCCAGTCAAGATTACATTAGAATGTACCATATGGTTGAGATGCCTCGATATTAGTTCCTTATTAAGGCGCTTTCCCGTAACAGAGTTCTGCGAAGTAAGGAAAACAAAAACGAAATTGCTGTTAGTAAACTTGCTGCAGTATAAGAGGCATTTGTCCGTCATAACCTCGACCATTAACTTGCCCATTGTCATATTTGTTCATAGTGGGTCTTTTAAAGAGAGACAACTGGCCTTTCAAATACGATCAATATCAAATAAAAGGAAACGTTGCGCAAGATGTGTGGACAATATAAAACACAAGTATCCGAAACACTTTTGCATGAGCTGTGCGAAATTCCTATGCTTGGAACACCCAACAATAGTATGTTACAACTGCTGTCAGTCAAAATTTAATAGCGGCATTCACATGGAGATTCAATCACGCATTTTTGGAACGTCCCGCTCCAATCGCGAGTTCGGGAGAGAGGAGTGGAGCGTGGCGCGCCAATAGCCAATCTTACCAAAAATTTCAAATTTACTTGAAAATCCAAACGCCACATTGATCACGCGAGATACAAAACAGTTTTGGTGTTCACACACACGGGATACACCATTGCAATTTTAAGCTGCAAGAAAGAATGAAGGATAAAATCGTGTCTGTCCCTACTGCAACGATCGCGTCAGGCTCCACTCGTATCTCCCGAACACGCGATTGGAGCGGGACGTTACACTTTGTAGTATACAACTTTTTCCCAATCGGTACAATTTTTAAAGAAGTCATCTAAAAACATGGTGATTCAGCCGACCCTGGCTAGCCGCTCGAGCTCATCGCCTTGATGCGTCATTACAATTTTGGTTCGTGAGATTTTTGATTACATTGCATTTGGGGTGATAGGGAGAAGGTAAAGACTGGGTGGGTTTGTAATGAGAGACGGCGGAGATGCTCGGATAATTCCGATCGATCTTCCGTATAGGTAAGTTGATTGATCTTGTAATTATCCTTCGCATCTCCGCCGTCCCTCATTACACTTTGTAGATGTTTAAAATATTTGCGATGTAATCTACATTAACTGAAAACTGCGATTTTTCTGTAGTCCTATATTTGTAAGGCCCTTTTTATAAACTAAAATTCAAATGTATAACCTTTAGATTTAATAACACACGTTATGAAGGTACATATATCATGTTTAACGCTTAACTGATATTAACATTTAACTTATTTTTAATACTATATCAATATTCTTATGTAATATGATAACAAGTTGGTAAGTAAGTTATAATTGTAGCTTAATATTTATATGATTCCTTAGAAATTATGGTTCAATAAACAAGATGCAAATCCAGTGGGATTGCCCACGCCAAGTTTGTTATAGAACTTTGAGAATACTTTTGATTTTTCTGTCGAGCCAGCTGTCTTCTGAATGGTTTGTAATGTAACTCCCATTCTTTGAGCTGCTGAAGTTGCCCCGTGTCGCGTGCTGTGTGCCCCAAAGATTTCCGTGTTTATACTGCTAGCTTTTAGTAATAACTTGACCCATCTGCTAATGGTTTGAATGCTGTCTGGGTGATAGGGCTTTTTGTCAGTGAGTATTACATTTTCTTTCGTTTTGCTACTTGTGGTATCGATTGCGTCTGCAAATGCAACGATCTATTAGCATATTTACAGTATCTGTGAATGCCGTAATTTCTGTTTTTGAACAGAAAAATAGGTATGTTCACTAGCTGCAACTGCAATTGCAGACAGTGGATGGTACGATCGATTGTATCTGCTAATACAACGAACTATTCACCTTTTATTGACTATTAGCACCCTTTTTCCTTTTGTGCGTTCTATGTAAGTCTCTAATAGTGTGGCTATACATAGTTCAGGTTGATTAATAAAATAAGGTAATATCAAATTAGGTTGAAGCCTGTTTAAGTTAGACGTTCAAAACTATCACCAACCTCGAGCAATAAATTTCTTAATGCACATTATTGTGACATTTGACACTGGCGATTTTGAACGAGATATATTTTAATAATTATTATCAAGATAAATATTCTTGTTTGAAATTCATTAAGGTCATTCGATCATTAATTTGTTAAATGTCCCGAACATAGTACCGTAGATTTAGAGTCATTCAAAAGGTGAATGTCAATAATTTAGTGCATGCTAATGCATTATACAATTATGAAATAACGCCGATCAGTAGCGTAGCCGCGGGGGATATAAGGGATATATCCCCCCCATAGATACTGAATATCAACCATTTAAAACACGAAATAATATGCGTCATTTTGTTTAAGTTTGACAGCTTAATTAAACATTATTATGTAGAATAATAATGAAATAACGTATGGATTAACGCCTGTAATATAAGGTGTGCGATCCCGAATCAAACCGGCTTTTTTACGGCTTTTGGGACGAAAATTGGGACGAAAATTTTGAGCCTCCGACTTCGCGAGCGAGGTTCATCTACGGAAAAAGGAAATAAATGGCATTTATCAAAAAGGTACAGCGAGTTGTTTTTTGGGTTGCGGTTGCGATTTTTTTGAGGCATGATTTTTTGCATTTGCTTATGGGGGGCATCAATTTTGTCATGATTTGTGTCAACACCTCAACAGATTTTCTTCAATGCTCTCTAAATAAGCCAAGATCTTGAAACGGAAAAAAATTATTAAACAAAATAGGTAGGGAATACGATTTTTAAAGGTATTATCATTGTTTCATACAGATCACTTATTATTAAAAAACTGATAAAAAATAATTTTTTTTATATATATATTTTATATATATGAAATTTTCTTCTTGTAATCGCAATTTAATTACTTGTAACAACTTAAACAGATTTTTCACAAATTAATGTACAGGGTGCGTCCAACTCTCAGCATGCCTCCTGCTTTAATTATTCTGCATACATTTCCGAGGTATTAGTTCATGCGGCCTCCTGCTACACCTATACACTGCCTTGTGGTATAAGAATGCCTCAGAAGTAATCGTTTTAAATAACAGGGTCATTAACTAAAATATAATGTAATAAAATCTAATTTACTCGCCAACTTTTAAGCACACATGGCAGAAAATATTACAATTTAAAAGAATTTATAACCCTGCACTCCTAGATAAAAATATACTTCTTTCTCGTTTCCCCACAGTTACTGGTCTTAATAAATTATTCTATATCTTACGCATTTCATTTGCATATTATTTAAATATTCAAAATTATGAAGATGTTTGTTCCTTAACTTTTTATATATGGATAACTTATAAAGTGGTATTTTCAAAGACGCCTTTAACATATCTTTAAGTAATATATGTAATAAATAATTTAGTTTTTAACTTTTGATTGGTTTGGGTTAGTTTGGACCGTAATTGTTTTTTTCTTACAAGAGATTTCTTATAACATGCCCATTAATTTTTTTTATTTTACCTATACAAGGTCTGAGAAATTAAAATCATTAGGCACTCTTAGATATAAATTAAAAAATTATTCTTATTAAATTAGTTCACTTAGTAAAATTTTCAAAAAGCAAATTATTTTTCTTTAATTTTCTGTTTAACTTAAATATTTCTACTCTTACTGTAATTATTATTGCTCATACACTCACAAATGCACAAAATTTTTTCTTCTAAGATATATGGTAGATAAACACTTTCTCGCAAATTGAAAATTTTTCACCAGGAAAAGATATATTAATAACTTAGTGGGTCTTAGTTAAACGCTTGCTATTAAATCTAAAATATTTAAATTAAAAAACCGGTGGAAATTTAGACAAGTTTCGTAACAGATGATATCACTAGCAATATAGAGTGTTATTGCTAAATATGCTGTTTTTAATTAGAATGACGACAGCAAACCCTGGTGCTTTATTAGTTTGAAATTTTGGAGGTTGAATTTGATTAAGCATTAAATAGATAGTCAATATTAAAGATGATACTGTGGCTAAAATTAATTATGAGATATATTCGAAGATTACCGTTGGTATTGTCTTAATTTTTATTCATAGTTCGTTTTAAAGTTTAAAACAAATATGTGATAAAAAATTAAACCCAGATTTAAAAGAGCATGGCCAATTAATTTGGAACGTTTAATTAATAGTATATTATTTAATGTCACTGAAGTTAGCTTCAGATTCAGATTCATTTCTGACCCTTTCAATGTTAATAATATTTTTGAAATCTCACTTGTTTCCCTGAAGAAGTTTTGATGTGGAAGTGACAAGGAACATCTCATTTATACGCTCGTGTAATTGCAACCCCCAGTTAACTCTGATAGTCCGGGAAAATTAGACTGAACATTCCAAAAATATATAAAAAAATGTGCTTTTATATGTTTCACTAAAATTTTGATGTGGAAATGACAAGGGTCATTTCATTCATACGCATGTATAATTTCAACGCCCACTTATGTCTGATAAACCGGGAAAATTAGACTGAATATTTCAAAAAAATATAAAAAATGTGCTTTTATATGTTTCACTAAAATTTTGATGTGGAAATGACAAGGGTCATCTCATTCATAGGCACGTGTAATTTCAACCCCCCAGTTAACTCTGATAGTCCGGGAAAAATAGACTGAATATTTGAAAAATATATAAAAAAATGTGCTTTTATAGGTTTCACTAAAATTTTGATGTGGAAATGACAAGGGTCATCCCAATCATACGCACGTATAATTTCAACTTCCACTTATGTCGAATAGTCCGGAAAAATTAAACTAAATATTTCAAAAAACTAAAAAAAATGTTTTTTTATATGTTTCACTAAAGTTTTGATGTGGAAATGACAAGGGTCGTCTCATTTATACGCACGTGTAATTGCAACCTCCAGTTATGTCTGATAGTCCGGGAAAATGAGACTGAATATTTCAAAAGAATATATAAAATGTTCTTTTATATGTTTCACTACAATTTTGATGTAGAGATGACAAGGGTAATCTAATTCATGCGCACGTGTAATTGCAACCCCCACTTATGTCTGATAGTCCGGGAAAATTCGACTGGATATTTCAAAAATATTAAAAATGTGCTGTATATGTTTCACTAAAATTTTAATGTGGAAATGACAAGGGTCATCTCATTCATACACACGTGTAATTGCAACCCCCACTTATGTCTGATAGTCCGGGAAAATAAGGCTGAACATTTCAAAAAAATATGAAAAATTTGCTTTTATATGTTTCACTAAAGTTGTGATGTGGAAATAACAAGGGTCGTCTCATTCATACGCACGTGTAATTGCAACCTCCAGTTATGTCTGATAGTCCGGGAAAATGAGACTGAATATTTCAAAAGAATATATAAAATGTTCTTTTATATGTTTCACTACAATTTTGATGCAGAAATGACAAGGGTCATCTAATTCATGCGCACGTGTAATTGCAACCCCGACTGTATATTTCAAAAATATTAAAAATGTGCTGTATATGTTTCACTAAAATTTTGATGTGGAAATGACAAGGGTCATCTTACTCATACGCACGTGTAATTGCAACCAAAGCTTATGCCTGATAGTCCGGGAAAATGAAACTGAATATTTCAAAAAAATATAAAAAATGTGCTTTTATATGTTTGACTAAAATTTTAATGTAGAAATGACAAGGGTCATCTCATTCATACGCACGTGTAATTGTAACCCCCGCTTATGTCTTATAGTCCGGGAAAATGAGAGTGAATAATTCAAAAAAATATAGAAAATGTGCTTTTACAGGTTTCACTAAAATTTTGGTGTGGAAATGACAAGTGTCATCTCGTTCATACGCACGTGTAATTGCAAATCCCACTTATGTCTGATAGTCCGGGAAAATAAGACTGAATATTTCAAAAAAATGTGCTTTTATATGTTTTACTAAAATTTTTATGTGGAAATGACAAGGGCTATCTCGTTCATACGCACGTGCAATGCAACCCCCACTTATGTCTGATAGTCCGGGAAAATGAGACTGAATATTTCAAAAAAAAAAAATGCGCTTTTATATGTTTCACTAAAATTTTGATATGGAAATGACAAAGGTCATCTTGTTCATATGCACGTGTAATTGCAAACCCCACTTCTGTCTTATAGTCTGGGAAAATAAGACTGAATATTTCAAAAAAATATAAAAAATGTGCTTTTATATGTTTCACTAAAATTTTGATATGGAAATGACAAGGGTCATCTCGTTCACATGCACGTGTAATTGCAAACCCTACTTATGTCTGCTAGTCTGGGAAAATAAGACTGAATATTTCAAAAAAATGTGCTTTTATATGTTTCACTAAAATTTTGATGTGGAAATGACAAGGATCATCTCGTTCATATGCACATGTAATTGCAACCCCCACTTACGTCTGATAGGCCGGGAAAATTAGAGTGATATGGAAATGACAAGGGTCATCTTGTTCATATGCATGTGTAATTGCAAACCCCACTTATGTCTGATAGTCTGGGAAAATAGGACTGAATATTTCAAAAAAATAGGAAAAATATGCTTTTATATGTTTCACTAAAATTTTGATGTGGCAATGACAAGGGTCATCTCGTTCATACGCACGTGTAATTGCAACCCCCACTTATGTCTGATAGTCCGGGAAAATTAGAGTGAACATTTCAAAAAAATATAAAAAATGTGCTTTTATAAGTTTCACTAAAATTTTGAGGTGGAAATGACAAGGGTCATCTTAATCATACGCACGTGTAAATTTAACCCCCACTTATGTCTGATAGTCTGGGAAAATGAGACTAAATAATTCAAAAGCATATAAAAAAAATTCCCCTATATGTTTCACTAAAGTTTTGATGTGGAAATGACAAGGGTCATCTCATTCATACGCACGCAACCCCCACTTATGTCTCATAGTCCGGGAAAATTAGACTGAATATATAAAAAATATATAAAAAATGTTTCTTATATGTTTCATTAAAAGTTTGATGTGAAAATGACAAGGGTTATCTCATTCATACGCACGTGTAATTGCAACCCCCACTTATGTCAAAAAAATATAAAAAATGTTCTTTTATATGTTTCACCACAATTTTGATGTGGAAATGACAAGGGTTATCAGACTGTCCCCGAACTTAATTTTTGGTAACATTTTTAAATTTATACTTTTCTTCTTTTTTGGCATTTCTAAGTAAAACCGTCATTGCCCCTAATTGTGTAAAAAAATGTAACAATTCTCATTTAAATTAAAAAATATAAATAGTTGGTTTTTCATCAGGTCAATTCCACACCTAGAACCCTAAACTCCCTCCGCCCCTTAAATACGGCCTTGACTTAACTAGAAAACGAAATTTTAACATTTACGTCAACCGACACGTCAATAAATACCTATGTTGATATTTTTCTCGTTTCCATAGTTGCGGCTCTCTAATTGCCTATTACCAAAGAAAATAATAGCTTTGCGTAGCTATTATTTTCTTTGCTATTACGAATTCATAATTACACTTGTTGTTTTATGAGAACTTATATAAATGGTCTCACTTACTATGATACGTCTTAAGCGTTTATTATTAAATAGTTGTAGATAAAACAATATATCAAATATGGTTCTTATATTATTTATTGAAGAGTGATCGATTAATATGTTTATATTATTGTGGAAGATTTCTTTTTTGGTGGTAAATAATCTTCTTTTTATACAATGGTGTAAATTTATTGATTGGAGACAAATGGAAATACGTAATTCCAAAACGAATGAAACCTAGATAAATAAAAATGATATGTAAATATCATTCAACATTTTCAACAAAGCGTGGCGCGATGGGACTATATTTACGTTAAATACAACACTCTGTATATTAATGGATTTTTAAATTTTGCAAAAAATTCGGGGAAAATAAGATAAAATATAGCATCACGTGTGCAGTGTTGCCAAAATATTGTCTTAAACCCTCAACTGATTTTTCATACATAACGAGAAGCAGCACCATTTTTATATGGGCTTGCCAGACGTATACGCTTTCTTGGGGTACAATATCCCTTTTTGTAAATAGAATTTTAAAAATACCCTTTTTCTAAAAATCCCGAAGAGGTACCAAAAACACCCCATTTCAAGACGGGCGTATTTGTTACACAAAAAAAAATTGTGTGAAATTTTGCTTGTTTTCCGCAATTATTATTGAGTTGACTTTTTACCCAATACAGAGGATCACAGGGTTCTCATTTAAACCTGCCTGTTTACTTATTAGTGATAATTTAGGTTCCTATGTTAAACTTTAAAATATTTATTATTAGAGATTTATACATATTTTAATGGTTCAAAGCTATAGATAGGTATCATGTTTTTGCCTCATAAGTTAGCGCAATGTTGTATTATTTGTGTGAAAAATTTTGAATAAAGATTTGCAAAAATTGTTGATAGTTTTAGTTTTAACACCACATTCTATTTAAATCCTAATTGGCATCACTTATCGCATGAGCACAAACTTAAATTTAAAAACATACCTAAAATTTAAAAGAAAAAAAATCTCTCAGTACTGGGTTTAATAAAATTTTGGATCAAATTTGGGCGCGGTAATAAAACTGATACTCACTCACATTGTTAGGTTGACCAATTTTTAACCCAAACTAACCAATGCTAATCGAAAGTGACTAGTTCCAGTTCGGTTCGGCGTTTTAACAAACTTCTATTTTACGAACGAAAACTAACCCAAAAACTAACCAAAACTAATACAAGTACTACTTCGAGTTAGGTTTGGTTCATTGCAAAGCAAGCCAGCAGTGATTGACCTACATGCTGAGATATATATGTAATAAATGCTAGATATAAAATTTGTATGCATAATTCAATAAAAATTTTCCTATGAAATCAATAATTAATAAATAAAATAATCGATGAGTACCACAGTCACGTGCTTCAAATATTAATAAAAAAAAGGTGTATGCTTAAAATGGCACGACAGAAGTAAAAACTTAAAAACAGTTCAAATGCGATAGAAGCAAAACCTTCATAAAACTAAACCAAACGGTCACCCATCCGAGTACTAACCATGCCCGACGTTGCTTAATTTCAGTGACGGGACAACTACTTTTTACTTTGTACTCTTGGCAAACATGCAAAATTTGTTTTGATTTATGATCATCATCGAAGTATGTTAGGTAAAATCAGATAATGTATTTATCCTTACTGTGTTTAGAATAATATGTTTTATTACATGTAGTCTGACGAGCACGTGAAGACTAATTCACTTTTCAAATAGATATTTGAAGGTACTATTAAGGCCGATTGTCATCAGAATAAAAATTTATATTTGCGCAGTACCTAAATCTAATAATGTTCTGTATTATGGGTACAGTAGTATACATTTTCCTACTGTATTATAGTCTGATAATGTTATTTTAATTTACCTCTTAAAAGATAAGCATACTCATACTTGAACTCGGAACTTATTCGGAAATATAATAAATGAATTAATTTAATAGTAATGCGGTTTAGCATGCATAACAACTATAACAGTTTCTTTACAAATTTAATATTGCTCTTAAGTGAAAATAACATTTAATTGTCCCGCCGCAAAATGTGCGGCCGGAACTGTATTCTATCTCATTCTCTCACAGGCTACATCCTATAGATCTATATCTTTTTATTGGTGTCACATTTTCCGTTTCAACGAGTCTCAAATCAGTCCCGTTCTCAGCCCAAGGTCGGCCTTGTTCTCAGCCGGCTAACGGCTCAATAATTGATAAAATTAATATCGGCTTAATAAATAAGAACCACTTAAATAAGTAAACTACTTAAAGATTTCCACTAACGTTATTTAAACATGACACGTGTTTCGACGGTAACGTCTTTTTCAAATGTGAATAGTTACACTAAAATATGCTAAAATTATAGAGTTCCGCTGTTGCAGGTAAATTACAAAAAATTATTTTGGCCCAGGCGCCTTATGAATAGCAAAAGGAAACAATTTAACAATTTCTAGGAAAGGTTCAATAACGGAGAAAACCCAAAATCAGTTTGTTCGTTAAGTAATATATTCAATTTTTTATATTTATTGATTTCCATAATTTTTAACAGATTTAATTTTTTACCTTTATTTTCAATATGTAAAACATTGAAATCATTATTGAAAATGTGGTTTTCATTAATTAAATGACAAGCATAGTTAGAAGTATCCTTGCCATTAATGAAACAAGACTGATGTTCTTTAATTCTCTTTTCAAAAGGTCCAATTACCAAATTTTAACACACACAGGAAAGTTAACACAAAAAATATCACAGTATATAAAAAATAAAAATATGAATGCCAAAATTGCCTTTAAAACCAACAATAAAATTAGTAAGTTCAAAATAACAAATCCCCTACACCTAAAAGTAAGAAAAATGGTGTTTATAAATTAAATTGTGGTTCGTGTTCCAAAATATATATTGGTCAAACTGGTAGACCTTTTGAAAAGAGAATTAAAGAACACCAGTCTCGTTTCATTAATGGCAAGGATACTTCTAACTATGCTTGTCATTTAATTAATGAAAACCACATTTTCAATAATGATTTCAATGTTTTACATATTGAAAATAAAGGTAAAAAATTAAATCTGTTAGAAATTATAGAAATCAATAAATATAAAAAATGTAATATATTACTTAACGAACAAATTAATTTTGGGTTTTCTCCGTTATTGAACCTTTCCTAGAAATTGTTAAATTGTTTCCTTTGCTATTCATAAGGCGCCTGGGTCAAGATTATTTTTTGTAATTTACCTGCACTACTATATACTTTTAGAATATTTTAGTTTATCTATTCACATTTGAAAAAGACGTTACCGTCGAAACACGTGTCATGTTTAAATAAAGTTAGTGGAAATCTTTAAGTGGTTCTTAGTTATGGATCTCCATCAAGTAAAGGCTAATTCGATTAAAAGGCTTAATAAATGTAACAAATGCTCAATACCAAATTAAAACGTTTCCTAATTTAATAATATTCCATAAAAATAATAGAGCTATGATAAACATAATGAATGTTGCGAGCTGGCTTCGTTAATTAATATCAAATTATAATAATAATATTCGGTAAATATAATAAAAGTTCGATATATGAAATTGATATGATTACGAAGTGCAAATTTTATTTAATATTTAATATTAGTTATCCAGCATTAATATTTTTCTAGAGTGCTTTACTATAAAAATGAAAAATTTATTCAATAGCGAACGTGAATTATCAGCCACTCATATCTTTTTTAAGTGCATGTTTAATTTCAATACCGATTTAAACTTAGCGTAAAAATTCAATATTTTGTATTGTGATTTTATATAAAAAAAATTGACTGTTCTATTACTAGGCGAAATTAACCAAAATTAACCCAAGCCCACACAAAGACTACTTCGTGTTAATTTAAATTACTAAATTAGCTTCTTTCTCGTTGGACAACTAAACTATCAGAAATCTGGAATATTTCAAGTAATGTTTGTAATGTAAGTGTGTCTCTGTTCAAACCGTCTGAATTTGAACAAAGTTGCCAAGTTCAAGGCAGAAGCAATATACACTTGGTATAAACTTTTTGTATTCAATAAAATATTACCAAAACAGCAAAAGATACTTAGAAAAGGTTAAAGAAAGTAGGCATTTATTCAAATGTTGGCGTTAAACAGTGAAAAGGAATATGAGCGTGTTCAACAATATCCTAATAAATACTAAATAAATACAAACAGCGCTTTAAAATCCTACCTATTCAATTTCTCCAGTTTTTTAGAGCTTCATTTTGAATAATGTGGGAGAGAGGAAGGACTCGCGTTTGGGACACTTTTAACTGGAAGGTCTTTTGATATTTCCTTCCCAGTTTGATTCCAGACATCGGTTGATCGTACTAGCAATTACTGCACTAATGATTATTCGAATTTTACCTGTATATCCCACAGTTTTACAAGGGAATGGTGTGATATGCTTTGGTTAGATCCATAAGCAGAAGATGCAATTCTCTATTCGTAGCCACTTTCTTCTCACTCTGTTGGACTAAGCTACAAAACCTATTGTACCCCTATTTCAGTCATACTGTATTCTTCCTCTATAATGTTTCTGAGTATTTTCCATAGATTCGGCTCAAAGTGACCGCTATATATCTGTAATTTGAACATCATCTCTTCATCCCTTTTATGAATGGAAATGTTCCATGTCATTTTTTCACATTCCACGTCGGGGGTACTGATTTGTGGCCTATTTCTGTGGTCCAGGTCATGATACAAAGGTTATTCTTTGTATCATGGTCCAGGTTAAATAGTCGGTGCTGCTTAGAACCGTAGTTTAAAATGTTAAGTCATAGGGCTTGTCACAAGAATAAATAAATAGATTATGTTTAGTATGCAGATCTATTCAACAAAAATTAAGGCAGATCATTTCTTTAAAGGTGCTCTAAAAACCAAAGGACATGCTAAAAATATATCCACGTTTTTATTAACATAAATTAATCAATTTAGTTTCTTTTTCTCACGTGAAAACAAAATAAATTAGGTAAATTATGTGGACTGATTTAATAATATCATTATTATTATATTATTTGGGAATATGTTGAAGATGAGGAAGGTGAACACTAGATGCTTGCGAAGTCAGAAATTTAACATTATGTAGCACAAGTCATCAAGCTTGACGATACTTCAACAAAAATGCATATCAGCCATAAAGTCTTCCCCTACGCCAATTTTTTTCAAAAATGCCTCAACTGGATCCCAGTCAAAATTCCACTGGCAAAAGATTGGTATCAAGACAAACTAATTATATAAAAATTAAATAAAGTAAAACATACCTAAGACTCAAAAACACAACCTTAAAGCTCGATATCTCAAAAGCTAGGGAAAAGCTTTTCGCTCATGTTGATCAGAACGTCGAAAAGTAAGTCATACAATTCGACTGAAAGCCATCTTCGGCATCTTCCATGAGATTTCTGTAGGATCACGATTCGGGAATAAGTACACTTTTTTCTTTAACCCTTGATGTTTGTTTATCAGCAATGATATTTTGAAACCATGTATAAAGCAAAAATTGAAAAATATGATCCGGAACGTTCTTAATTTAACTATCCGTTAAAACCTTGCATGGACACGTGTTTAAAAAAAAATGTTAATATTTGTCTTCTTTTACCAAATAACGCATCCTTCTGAAGTGGAACCACTGATTTTTTTAACTAATATTACGTAATTAAAATTTGAGTAAACAAGTCCAGATGTTTCTGTTATTTGAAGGTGCTTATAGTTTTCGTGGTTCGATTTACGAATGTCAATGACTATTTATTTTAATGTCGAAATTAAGTCTTCAAGTATAAGAACCAGGCCTTTATGATGGTGTTTTCGTTAAGCCAACAGCAAGGTAGCTGTTTTGTATTAACTAAATTAACAGCTTCCGAATTAAAAATGTATTATTTTAAATTATCTATAGAAACAGCTTGAGTAGTCACAGTCGGAGGCATTTTTTTATAATATATGGCTGGACACCCATATTTTGATCTTAAATAGCTCGAGATACGGTTTTCACTAAATATTTTCATGAAAGGTTTTATTCCAAATATACGTCATTTTGTTTAGACAACCGGAACTACCAAAAATAAAATGGCCGCTTTTGGATATGGGGTAACTCTGTTATTTTAAACGGAACTCCCTGTAAATCTTTGAATATTTTTAAGGCTTGTTCCTTTGCTCTTCTCAAAAATATATTACCTACATAAAATGGTTGATTAAAAATGTATGTGCGTGTAAGACAATATTTCTCTAGGAATCTTCGTAAAGTTTGCTATGGAATCAAATTCATTTAAGAGATCACTGTGATGTTTTTCGTTTAATTTATTGTCTAACCATAATTTAAACATTTTCAGTTTAAGTGAAATGGCGAGTGTATGATTATGTTTGCTGAATCAAATTGAATTATCGAAACTTACGGAAGTTTAGGAATATGTTCTGCAGAATGCAATTAAAAATTGTATAAAACATTCTGGTCAACGGGATCCTTAGAAATTACTAGTGCCACAAATAAAGTATGTTCTACTATTCAGAGAAATGAGATTACATTTAAACCATATAAAATATAAATGGTACAGGAAATAAAGCAAAGGATTTTTATAAGAGTTGAATTTGTGCAATCATTCCAAACTTAATAGGTAGAAATATAATTTTTTTGGATAATTTCATAATGTCTAACGAGGCTACTTTCCATTTCAATGGAATATTCACCAAACGTACTTACCGAATATGGGTCTCGGAAAATCCCTGACTCTACCAGGGATACGCGAGAGATTCACCAAAAGTAACAGTTTCGTGTGGTGTCTTTGCACGGAAAACATATGGACCATTCTTCTTCAATACTTCAATAGTCAATTTTCTAAGCTTTTTAATCCCCAGTTACAGGAAGAAAGTTTACTATATGCCGTTTAATTTCCCTCCCCATTATGCGTTTATAATCAGATATTCTTTTAATAGTACTTTTGGACGCAAAAGAATTAGAAGAGCATGGGCTCCACGATCACCAGACCTAACGATCGCAGACTTTTTTCTCAGGGGATATGTGAAGGAGCGTTGTTATAGTCCAATACCACAAAAATTGGATGAATAAAAATGGGCAGATATTTTTAAGAAATGGCTTTAACAGACTTGCAAGCAATTTAGAAAAAAGCATTGAACTTGCGTAAAAACCATTTCAGCGTTTATGTTAACGAGCTAAGTTATTGTTTCAACATTTTGCTACCGTTATTGTTAACTGGTGACATCTGGGGTAACATACATCTTTCCAAAATTCACATTGCTTTTTTTTCTGTAGCTACTTATTTTACATTAATTTTTAGATTTTAAAAAATCATGTCACGTTAGTTAAATGTGACGTATGTTAACGACATGGAGGCAAACGAAAAAACAGCCTCCTATTCCTCTTTAACATGTACAGAGTGGCTCGAATTCGAGTCTATGCACGTGGATCGCGAAAACAGTAAGAGATACAGGGTCGGTCAAATTAGGACAAAATTGCACAATTGAGTGCCTATCAATATGCAGTTTAGAAAGTTGTAAAATTCCGATTATTTCCAGAGATATCCGAAAAAAACCGAAATTTTAAAATATCGTTGTATTTTTTTCCTGGGTTTTCAATTTTCAACACTGGTCCATATTTCCGAATTCAAACCATTCATACAATTAACAAATCTATATATTTTAACTTACGTCATGTAAAAATATTAGAAGCCGTATTCCTTGAAACTGTCCATAATGCATCAAAAGCAGAGCTGTGTATTCAAACCCATAAAAATGCCGAAGTATAGAAAACTAGAGAGTTTTTTTACGGGTTTCTGCATGTTTTCATTTAACATTTATTTTCACGTATTTCACGACCTCGTACGGAAAATTGTTAAAAAATCTTTTTATAGCAGATATATCGGGGTTACTTTGGGTTAGTAGTTTTTCGAAGATAGCTATGCTGGTATGAATAATTAATTTAGATTTTTCAAACTGAAAATCAAAAAATCACCAATTCTGTATTTTCGTATCGATGGTTTTTTGGTATCTTGAACTTGTAAATCTCCTCTTTAATGTATGGAAGATTGGTTGTCATACAGATTGTTCGCTTTTCCAGTAAAGAAATATTATGTGGTAGTGTGTCGTGTGAAATGACGAAACCATCTCATCCTCTATAAAGGCATCATCATAAAACAAAATTTTTTGCGAATATGACAAAAACATTTTTTTTTACCTTCAAATCGGTGCTTTTACATGTTCCATCAAATGTCAATTTCCCGACATCATTTCGAGATTTTCTTCTAGAAATTGCCTATATATCGTCTAAGTTTTTTCGACACTACAAAGACCCAATGTGACCCATTTTCCAACAATATCCACGTCCAAAAAAAAAAACTCGCCAATTTGTTCGATATTTTGAAATTACTTGTCACAATTTCGATGTTCCATAAAATTGACAGAAACCGCTACTTACCGCTTGAAAAATGTCAAATTCCTATTCTCCCATCTTCAAATCATGTTCAATGAGATTTCGGGCAAATAAATCTACTCACTTGCCATAAAAACTATAGGCATCGATATGCTATAAAAGTTAAATTTTACCTATAAATCTTCCATAAATTCTACCAGACACTGCCTCTAATCTCCAAGAAAATTTCACATTTTGCGATCATGACCATTTTCCGGATTCAAACCGCTTTCAATGAGATTTCAGGCAATTAAATATATAAATCTATATATTCTTCTCACCTAAACGCCATGCAATTCTTAGACCTATTCCGTCCAATTTCCCATAATGCATCAAAAGGAAAGCTATATATTCAGCAGGCAGGAACGTCAAATTGGTGAGAGCAGCTTGATTACGGGGAGTCACGCCCCCGCCATTCCGAGTTGCCACGGGATGTGGCCCATCAAATCTCATCGTCTTCCCCCAGGCTAGATAACACCGAAGTAAAGTACAAAATCTGGAGCTGATCAATGACAGTTTGTGAAAAGAGGGGCTGCATTGTATTAGCAGGCAGGAACGTCAAACTGGTGAGAGCAGTTTGATTACGAAGAGTGACGCCCTCGCTATTCCGAGTTGCCAAGGGATGTGGCCCATCAAATTTCATGGTCCTCCTCCAGATTGGAGAACACCAAAGTACAAAGTCTGGAGCTGCTCACCGGGGTATGACCCAACAAACCGCACAAAACGAATGAGTCTGAGGCCGATGCTTCCAGTGGAAGTGGCCCTAGGTGGTATATGCCTACTCGCATCGTCCGGTGAAGGACCACCCCACCAGAACCGGGAAGCGCTAAGTGGTTTTTCCAAATCACGTTCCGCTTCCGCGCTTGTGGTTCCGAGTTCCACAGTAGGAATATATAAACATGATGGTGCTTCCAGGATTAAAATATTCCGGAAGTAAACTCCCTGGCCATTCGGATCTCCGGGTCCTGGGTGGCCCTGGGAGCCCTTCATTCCGCATTTCACAGATAGCAAAGATAGCGATCCAGTTTAGAATAATTGATTTCTGCAACATAAAAGGGCTAAATACAAACATAAATTCGGTACACCAACTTCTGCAAGCAAATAGACCACACATACTGGCCCTTACAGAAACACAAGTATGTTCTACAATAACAACAGTAAACTACCCCTATCCCGGTTACGACTTACACACCCGATTTAGACATAAGTTCGGAACATGCCTTTTTGTCCGAAGCTATCTTTCATGTCACCGCGAGGAAATACTCGAACCAAACAACCTTGACGTCTTGTGGCTTAAGTTCACCGTCAAGGGAGTAACCAAGTTTATATGTTGTCTCTATCGCCATCCGAGCGATAGAGCCTACCAAAGCTTTTTTACAAAACTAGCTGCCATTTTTGACTCAATACAGGTCGATCACCCCAATTCAGAGATAATCGTTCTGGGAGACTTCAATGCCCACAACACGAACTGACTCAAACATCACAACAAAACCGACAATGAAGGTAGGGAAGCTGAAGCATTTGCCATCAGATGCGGGGTTACTCAACTTGTACACGAACCAACTCGAATCTCAAAGAGGGGCGAATTCGCCGCCCCCTTGGACCTTTTTCTAACCATCAATCCTGACCAGTACACAATTACAGTTGGTCCGCCACAAACGACCCGACCATAAACTTATTACAACGGTTTGTGGATTGCCACTTCTACAGAAGGATCCACCATTGCCTCACAAAATCTGGTATTGCAACTTTGCCAAACTGGGACGATCTAAGGGAGTTCTACCTAGATTTACCTTGGCTAGACGTCTGCTGCGAAGAGATTACGCAAGTAATCTCATCAGGAATGGAAGCATACATCCCAAATTCCATCAAGTTACCGTCAATAGGAAAGCCCTGGTTCGACAGAAGGCGCGAAAGTGTTGTAGGTAGGAAACAGAGCCTACAAGTACTGGCAGCAAAATCAGACCGCAATTATTTTGTCGAAGCAAGAAACGAATGCAGACGTATGATCGACGAAACTAAGGAAAACGCAATCAAAGGATCAGGAATAAACTTTTGCAATACCCCAGTGGCTTCAGGAATTTCTGGTCGATAGCTAAGGCAGTAAGTAATAACTTTACAAACGTGGCATCACAGCGATTACAGCCAAGAAAAAATAAAACATGCTCGCCATAATGTTTTCATCGCACTCTATGACTCTACCTTAGACGTCCCCCAAGGCAACGCTTATCGAACATCAACACTACCATAGCAGAAGTCAAGTTTCATCACCGTGGATATTCGTAAAATCCTTAAAGAACTAGATACGCAGAAGGCAACAGGCGTTATACATGCCATCGTGTTAAAGAACTGCGCCAACGAACTTTTTTTCTAGGCTTTTTTCTCTGTCTTACAAAAAAGGGATTTACCCATCTTCATGAAAAGTCGCTCGAGTGCAACCAAAAAAGACAAGAAAACCACGCCTTCAATCTATCGCCCAATTGCCTTGCTTCCAATAATCTCCAAAGTCATGGGAGGTGTAGTCAATCAGCAATTACTCAAGTACCTCGAGAACAACAGAATAATCAGCCATAATCAATACGGCTTTCGCAAAGAGAGATCGGCAGGAGATATATTGGCCTATGTCACTCATATATGGAGTAGGGCAATTGAGAACTACGGAGAGCCTCGAGCGATTGCGTTGGATATTTCGAAGGCATTCGACATAGTTTGGCATGACGGACTGCTCAACAAACTGCCGTCCTTTGGACTGCCAGCCGATCTCTGCACGTTGCAGTTGATGGACACATCTAAGACACATTCACCATTAACGCGGGCGTGCCTTAGGGTGCAATACTTTCATCCACTCTGTTCCTCATCTATATTAATGACCTGCTGACCGAAACGAATAATCCTGTTTACAGTTTTGCAGATGACAGTACCCTTGTCTCCCAACGTAGATCAGAAAAACCCCTACCAGCTACTGAGACATATCACCGCAGACAGGAGCAGATTACAGCAATTAATCAAGACCTGGAGAAAGTTCAAACTTGGGGCGACACAAATTTAGTTGAGTTCAATGCAGTAAAGACCCAAGCAGCAGCATTTACCAAGAGGGCCAATACGGCGGGCCCTGACATCATTATGGCAGGATCGACCATTCCTTCATCCTCGTCAATCGGACTACTGGGTGTTTTGGTCAACAGCAATTTGTCTTGGCATGACCTAAGACCGTGCTTGGAATATTGCTCACACAGGGGGGCTGCCGCACCAAAGCAGAGCCTAAAGCTGCTGGATTCCATTCAGAAGAGAGCTGTGCGTCTTGTCCCCGACCCGGAGTTGACCCGGAATCTGGATAGACTGGAACACCGCAGGCATGTGGCCGAGGTGTCCCTGTTTTACAGATACTTTCACAGCAGATATTCCCAGGCTTTGGCACGACTCATACCGCCCCTGGCAACGCCTGTCAGACAGTCACGACAGACGACAAGAGCACCACCAGTTCGTCGTACAACTGGAAACACCTAGAACATCGCTTTACAAGAACTATTTTTCTGGCACACTGCATCACTGTGGAACTCACTCCCAGGACATCTGTTTCCCCCTAATTACCATCTACCCATTATAAAAATTAGTTCTGATAGCTACAAGTCACAATCTGTCATTTTGGAAGATGTCACTTACACCACTGACTCCCTCTTAACCTCGACATTTATCACTGAGTTAATTACGATTTTCGCTAAGCTTATCACGATAACTCTTAGGGTTTGCCAGATATTTAGGGTGAATCTTTTTGAATGGGTCAGGTGAGGCCTTATAGCTGTTTGAATTAAGAACAAGAACAAACTTTTCAATGAACAAATAAAATATATTATGCAAATATCAATTTTAATCGTACGACTGTGAAAATGATTACTGCTCAAGAATGCTAATTATCAATGAAAAAAACGAAACTAATGACATCAATAATTTACGATATTATTCATGTACGGGATAAAATGAAAAAATTCGATATATCACGTACCGTACGTTTATTCAAGCCATCTATTAATATCGCATTCGATAATGAGTTATTTGTTTAGTATTATTCAATAAAAAGCAAACGATATCTAAAAAAATTATTTACAAAATTTAAGCAATTAATTGAAAATAAATAAGAGACTTAAATGCCTTGTTAGATCAGACAACTTTTTGAAGTAGCGGACAAACGTCGGTACTTTTGATTTCATTCTTAATTTCGCCTCCGGTGATACTCGCTATTTTTTCCGATTCTCGACGTTTACACACATATTTGTTTAACAATTTATTGCTTATTTAGATGATTACGTAATTTCCAACCAATCTCGATATATTAAAGGTGAACGAATTCATATACATATATACGATATAACAAAGTGATGAATTTAACAATTTTTTAATATTCTTAAAATGTTAATTCAACCTTGACAATAGGATGTCCTTCTCTGAGTGGGGAGCGCTTATAAATACTTTTCATTATCACGTTTTCATTACAAAGCCATCCTGATCTATCAACTATGAAGATCCTACTGGTAAGTAAAACTACGGATCCATCAAAAAATATACCTATTATTATTAACCCATATAATGATATTTAATATAATCTTCTAGCATTAGAAATTTGAAAAGTAGTTTATAATGATGCCTTTTAGTGACGATAATATTATTGTTACAGTTAACAACCCTAGTGGCCCTTGCTAGTGCAGACGTTAGCCACTTGCTGAAACAACAACAGTACGCTGGCTATCAGTACCAAAATCCATCACCACAAAACCCTCCAGAATCAAGCTATGGAGTTCCTCAAGCTTCAGTATTAGGAGATACAGCACAGAGTCCATCCTTTCTAAAATCTGGATCAGCCTCAGCGCCTCAATTATTTTTACCAAGCGTCTCAGGGCCATCTGTGGATTTTATCAGCGGGTATTCTACTCCATCCCCCAATGGAATTGTCGTTCAATCTTATAATGGTTTTCCAAGCTCTGCTCAAAGCGCTGGACTATCCAGTTTTCAAGTGTCAACTGCTGCACCACCTA